>JARQST010000055.1:1504349-1519205 GCA_030142225.1 Pachycephus smyrnensis | reverse complement strand
TTCACAAACGTTTCTAGCTTGCAGAAGATTGGTTGACCATTTTATAACCGCTAGTGTTAGAATACTTTCAATATTTATGTAATATTAGTATTTCCATACACTTTTGATTCTCTGTATCCTTTATCTTTGATTCTGTTTAAATATGCTATTTCAGCATGATTGGCGGATCACGGTTAACTCGATATTCTGGAAGTTTATTATTTTTACGTGTTTTTGGATCAAAATACATATTCTGAATTCTTAGTTCCGCTCTTGTTATTTGACTAAAATTCAATTTTGGTTTTCGACGATTTATCACATGGACGTTCTTTTATGCCCACTGCTCAAAACTTCATTCTATACGGACAGTCATTCTTACAGATATATCCCTTGTCAGGATATAAAAAAAAATGAAGACGGCTCGACGTGACGACGCTTAGGACATCCCAAGAGGAAAAGACGCGTCAGTCTTTTGCCTTATTCGCATTAATCAGTCTGGTGCAATTGTATAGTTATAAAAATAGCCAGAATGAATAATGAACGTTATTAAATGTCAATGACGATTATCGTTTTATCACAAAGAATTAATAGTTATGATGAGACTACAAAGAGAAAAGGACAAAACAAAGCAGTTAGGCTTATAGCTAAGATATTCCTACTTCAAAATCCTCACATTCATACATACGCTTGGAATTTAATTTTCGCAAAGGATCAAGGGTGAAGGATGTTATTCATAAAGAAAAAGTGCCCTTAAAGTGAGCATCATTTTTTTTCAAGCATAATTACATCCAGCCAAATTCTCGCGTATATGACGTAGCAAGATTTTCAATGTCATTCGAGCCTAGAAAATTAAGTGAGGATAATAAATAATTCGCATGGGTTAACTTAGTTGAAGAAGAAATAAATGATCACATTAAAATGCTTACAAATTCACGATACTAAAGCTCACCTGATGTATCCTTGTGGAATTATGAACAGTATCACGTGAAAACCATGAAATTCCTTGCTCGTGAAATGACGTCGCGACGTTCACAAAACGCGACGGTAACGACAAAGTAGACATGCAAGTAACGACAGGGACCACAGCATTATCAAGCATAAATCTCTAATAGCAACAGCTGTAATCCTTGCTTGATATTTTCCACGCAATACGTGAGCCATTCGATATCTTTGCGATTATCGAAAAGATGCGGTAAGCGATATTTCAAACTAAAGCTTGATTCACAAGAGAGATTCAGTATGACTATATTTGTATATACATTGCAAATGTAATTTCCTTTAGGTACGATAACGATGATAGTTAAGTCAAGTACGAAACGCACGTTGAGAATGTCGGATACCGCCTTTCGCTTTACGACCGTACTACGCCTATGTTCAGGCGTATCGGCTTGAGGCGCCAATTTCAAAACGCATATAACGGATAAACCGGGAAATGAATTCAAACATTTGTGCAATTTGAATCTATGCAGAACTAAAACTGGGTCGTTGTATATAGTCCGTGGGGCAATTAAATTGACCAAGAAGGATTCTTAAAAGCCAACATAACGGTTCGTTTCCAACGGTCGGAGCTCGACTATTTAATACTTGTAGATTCGATATCCAGTTTTAGTACTTGCAGTGTCGATGGAAGTCTTACGACTCTATAGGCTCTGTGAGTCTATGTTTTTTATTTTAAATGACTCTGTGTATAAGATACATCTAGCTTGTAGAAACACTTTAGATTTCAATGAGTTTCGCAAACTATTTGCCGAGCCATACTTTATTCAACAGCTTTCAATACTATCTTGGGAAAACAGTTGCTTTTATATCATTCTGATCATTTTATCTGAACCCTATTGTCACTGGATTTATCTCTGTCTGTAAATATAATTTGCAAATATAAATCAGCCATGTGCGTCTACCTTTGCGGGATTTAATAATGGAAAACGGGTACTACCAGTATAGCAGGGATGTGATTGTAAATGTAAATCTGTCCCAAAGCAAAAACAGTTACCTTTTTCACATAGAAATTGAACAGTGTGGCAAACTGTGATTGAGTATACTTTTTTTTTCGTAACGGAAAAAAGCAACAAAAACGTCACCAGTTCACGGTGATAGTAATTTTTTTAATGAAAATAAAAAATCCCAATCCAATACGACTTTACATAAAAATAGTAACTTCAAATAAAATATTGTTACTGCCAACATGGCGAATACCATAGTTCAGCGAACAAGGTGTAAATTAATCAGTTTGATTCGCGACCCAAACATTTTTTTATACGAATGACTATTAATTTTTATTTCCTTTATAGTTACTTCGATACGACTCAAATCATCGTTTCTATTATTAGATAATTGTCCACGTACAGACTCCACTGTTACTGCAACATAATAAAATCGTTATACAACAAATCGCAATAAAGGTACAAAGTCCAATCCAATTTCGCACGTTAACTTTATCCGCTTTCTATTGTGGCACAAGGAAGGCCGCAAATTCAGTCCCGACGGTGCGAATCCCAAGCGACCCTCGCTAGCAATTCTGCAACGTGAAATTCTCCGAGAGATTTAAAGAGAGATAGTTTTAAAGCGAGAGAGCCATTTTGAACTCTCATTAACGAAGACCTTTTTCGTATTGCGAAAGCTTTTCAAATTTTTTTTTTACACAAAAAGCATTTTTCACTCGTATCCCAATGTAACTTTTCATACAGAGTCATATATATATACACACACACACACACATATACACACTATATGTGTACAATTGAAAGTCACAAAATTTATATCAAAAGACAAAAATACGTGTATGCAAAGGATTATTAAATATTTCATCAACTTTCATTTGCACGCGAATAACGTTATTTTTTTATTATTATTGTACAGGTCGTTTCAATACTGGAAGCTATACATTTAATATACAACTGGCGTAGCTATACTTACTCAAAATGTTTCATTCTCATATCTCGTCAGTTTGTATGCTTCTGTTCAAATGAGAATGCCTATTTGCACGTGTTTCCCTAGGCTCGTATTTACCTATATAATACACGTGTATATACACGTGTACATATGCAAACACCCCACCGTTTTATTTGCCACGGCAACACGACTAACTAACGCCGACTTCCTGGTGGCCGCCAAGTTGAATGGTTTGTTAGTGGGTTCCCGCGAATGGAGCAACTTTCCCAGCATCGCGAAACAGCCATTGTCTAGTTCAGTTTGAACTTTCCTGTGACTTTGACTTGCCCGTGACCGCCTTTCTTTCAGTATCAGGAAGTTTCCGGATGTCTGGATCGGTAGAAACTTTTGCCAGTGTCTCTTGCATCGCTTCAGACCATATACTACTGAAAAGAGGGCATTGAGACTGTTTTGTTTATAAATGAACAAAATGACAAAAGTATTAAACCTACTTCCCGTATCTTTGACGAGATTGAAAAGAGAGTCGAAAATATTTTCATGTAAAATCTTGGCGACGCTCTTAGAGAAAAGAAAAAGAAGAGGCAGTAGAAGTAGCAGGATTGTCACGAGAATTTCAAAGATTCAAGATGGCTGATATCTGTCTACTCGACTAAGTATGAAATTTTTCTTCGTTTAAATTTTCACGCAAAGCACATCAGGGAAGCGAACGCGCACGAAAGCTACGTAGCATAGTATTTCGCGTGGGGTTGCATTATGCAATCTTGTTATTTCTCTACAATATATTTTACCTTTTTCCATCTTTCTCTCGCGTACAACGCGAGAATCATCCTGATGTTTCATTCATTTAGACAGAAGTCTCCCGCTCGTCCAACAGAAACGCGAATACATTTTCCATTGAGGGTGGCTTATGAGAGTCGTCGAAAAATACGATTTACCCGAAGCTGCCTACCAAACAGTGTCTAACCTAAAAAGGATGGGAAATAGCGAAGCATTATGGAACGCGTTCAAAGGACTTTTATACGATGAAAAAGCCAAGAAAAAAAGGCATTCGAGTGTCGGTGATATTCAGGAAGATGGAGGATGATAAGTTGGACATTTTTTTTTTTTTAATTATCGCCAGACACATCAACCAATCAATGACCCTTGACTTTAGGTGTAGCCTGTTGGAGCATGTATTTTTCGATTAAGCGGCAAATAATAAAACATCTGCCAGTAGTAGCGATATGCGTATACAGGGATGATAACGTTTACGGGATGATTACAGGGAGTTTATGCTGGGGATTGATCGGATGAGATAATAATTGGCAGCATTTGGCCACTCGACACCTATGACCGTATAGGACATGGATACACGGTGATTTTATCGAAAGCATCGATTAATCGCTTCTCGTTGAACTTCTATTGACGTTCATTACCTGTCAAGTTCTTGGAATAGTCAAATTTGTTTTGTGCAAACTTTTCAAGCTTATAAACTTGCCAAGGTAAATAGTTACCGATCAATCAATAACGCTTGATCGTGTCTAATAAATTTGTCGAAAATCAAAAGTTTTGAGTTATTTCAAAAGTTTACAGTTTTTCACAACAGTGAATCTGGTTTATTTTCGACTCTTTTTTTTTAGTCTACAGAATGTATCAGATAAGAAAGTAAAAAGTTGTAGCTTTCAATCATAGTTTTCGGCTCTGCTGGGATTTAATGCGTAAAAGGAAATTGATAAATCGATATGATAACTGATAGGACCTTGCGGTATCTATCACTGTTATATTATTTATATCCTGAAATTCTCATCGGTATAATATATTTTGTTCTATAAGAAATAAATGGAGTAACGGTATCGGTTGACGTAAGACTTACTTTTGTACGGTGCTGTACCTACAGTAGTAAGCGAGAGTGAGTTTTTCAAAAAGACATGTTGAGAATTGCCATGAACTCCATTAAGGAATAAGAATCCTCGAGGTTCGAATGAGAACTCAATTAAACGCTCGTTAATAAGTTGTAGAGAAGAAGCGGGAGTTTTTAATTATTTAATTTCCCCTTATTCAGCCCTCTATTATTATACCGTACAGTTGATTGTTGGCCGTGCTTCGTAAAGGAAAGAAAAACCGCCTCGCGATTCGAAAGTACTCTGGGACTGATAATTAGAGCATAAACAAAGACAAAGAAAATGTACACGTAGATAGGCAACTGGATAGTAATAAAAAAACGAGTAAGATTGAATCCTTTGGCGGGAACTTTTGAAAAATTTGAATAATTTTTTTCATGAACTTTATACATAAATTTTTTTTTCATAACACAAATCGCCTAATGTTTATATACATACGCAGTTACAGATTGAAATATAAATTCATATCCCTCCCCATATTGAAAAGCTATCGATACTTACATCTCCGTAAGTCCCCTCTCATTTGTATTTACGTATCATTTAATTTTGTCGAATATATTATTGGTACGAGTCCGCAGACTCCGTTGGGATCGGCAAGCATCGAAAAGCAACCCTCTTGTGGTATCAGTTAACGGTTGCTTAACTATTACGAATTATCGTCAGTCAGTCAGTCAGTCATTCACTTAGTTTGCGTATTAACCGGATCTAATACGCCACGAGGAAGTTTACTGCAGAAGTTTGATCCGGGCTTGAATTAAGTAGAGTGCCCTCGATAAACGCTAATATTCTACCCGACACGAATATCCTGTTACTCGCTTCTGAATTATTATCCGTAATAATGTGGATGTAAAGTTTTGGTGAACTTGACGTCTCTACGGTACTCCAATTCGGGATGAAATCTTATACATAGACATACTGTCAAGAATAATAGTGGGCTACTTGTTGCGTTACGATATTTGCACCTTTGAGTCGTAATCGTTTATAAATCTTACCAAATGTTTATGCATTATATATATATATATATATATATGGTGGGAATATGGCATCCGTTTATTCCAAATGAGTTGACTAATATATATATACGCGATCATATAAATTTGGCAATGGGCTATTTTGGGGACGACTTCATTTACGTATTGGCTACTTTGAGGACATGTGGCTGTTTTGAGGTCTGTACCCAAAGAATTTTCAGCGTAACTTTTGTTTCGAGGGCCACAAAGCGGCGCTCAGACCGAATTTTTGATGTTAGATACCCGGAACTGTGATGAGCTTAGAAATGGTTAGATTAGGTTAGGTTAGGTTAGAATTCCAGTGCTGGATGTCCCAAGGTTTAGTTAAAAAAAAAACATTTCAGCTTGCCGTTGTGAATGCCCCGTAATCGGCAAGGTCAATATATATATATATGATCGCGTAAATATAACTTTCAGATTATTTCCTATGAAGAAATTCAAAAATATTGTAGGACGAAATATCTGGAAATAATTTTCAATTGGCGAATAAATATGTACTCGTCGATCTTTAACGCGTTTTCATGTTCGAAGTTTGAAATTGCGCCAAAGGCGACGCGAGAAAGAACCAGAAGTTAGTTTAGAGTATAAAGTCAAATGTAGAGTAAGATACGCCCGTGGAATCTATGGGAATTTTTAAAATCTTCGCCATCATCTCGTCCAATTTAACATCACCTATCGTGAATCCTTTTCGCACTTGAATGAATCTCACAAATCGAAAGACAAATCCCAACGGCAATCGTAGGATGAAAATCCTTGTGAATATCGAAGCTTTAAAAAGTTATAACGAATAAGATATATGTATTGCGGCAGGTATACCAATCACGTGTAGCAATTTCCGTCTACTTTCCAGTTTTTCCTTAGGATAATATCTGGATTGCGTCAGAGAGTCGACTGGATAACATAGTTTCTAAGAATTGTAAAAAAAAAAGAGAAAAAAATCGTCCTCGCGATAAATCATTCGAGTTCATAGAATGACAATCCTCCATCTTGTCTCAGAGGAGTATCCCTCCGAAATAATCCAAAACCAAATAATTAATGAACCACCGATTAGAGTACAGATCGAGATTACAGAAATCGGAATTAGGAAAAATTACAGAATTAATCGTTAGCGACGAAGAAATCGAATTCAACGAATAATCAGAGATTCGTAGTTTCCTTGATTATGATTCCTTGTAAAAAACTTTTCTGCTGTTATTCAAAACTTATCGAGATTCTTAATCGACTCGAGGGGTTCGGAGGTCGCTAACAAAATTAAACAGCTGAGCGTACAGTTATGTGCATAACTGATAACGTCTGAAATTGCCAACTTCGAATGCCAAGCAGACAATCGCCCCAAGGAATACGAGTCCTTAGGGAAGACTGAATTAATCTAGAGACACGGAGTCAACCTGCATCAGTGTACAAGAGAATTTCACTGTATCCTAATGAGGATTCATAATTATGCCAGTCTACGTAGGTATATACAGCTAAGACAATAAGATTCTGGCAAGATTTTAACATTTGAGAATATAACCACAAAGCTTTTCGAGGCTATGCAAATTAATGGCGTCTCGCCTTGGTAGGAATGAGCAAATGATAATTTAGGAGCACGTGACTAACCTAACCTTTCGTTTGAAAAAATTCTACGCAGAGAAGATGATGAGAGATTTTACGAGAAGCACCCTTGTGCATAATGGAAAATCGATTTTCCAATCACACCTGAGTCGACTGCCCGGGAGCCAAATGCATTTTATCATTGTATTAAAGGTGAAATAGGGTTTCATTAATTGCATTAATTACGGGATACATCGCGACACCACGTTGAAGCTCTGCGGCAATACAGGGGCATGTCCGATACGTATTGTCAAGGAGAGAGAAGAAAAAAGGAAATACAGAATTTTAGCTGACCGTAACCACTGCCATTATCACTAATGAGATTCCACTTTGGTATTAGTGCATGGAAAATGCAGATAACACATATTAATCTCGCAATGCAGTTAATTATAATGAGCGAGGAAATTAATAAAAAAAAATTTATACAAAATTCTCATGAATACAAAAAAAATTGTTTTATGATTTCAGGTTATTATAACGAGAGATCCATCCATCATGCAGAGAGAAATTGCACTTTCGTGGATGCTGCTGGCTGCTGTAGCCATTATCGCTCTTTCAACCCCAGTCGAAGCAGCTCCTTACACGTGAGTTAAAATGAATATATAGAAAATATGATTTTCATTATCATTTTTTTTTTTCTTTTTTGGTCATCCACAACTACTTCTCTGGTCATGGGAAATTACGTAAGTCCATTAACCCTCGTACACTGTATAAGTCAATCCTAATGGCGACCACAACTCTATCTCGTCTAGCCATGACACGGGACTATGACGATGGTTCATTTGAAATTTCGTATGCGGTCTTGCAAATGGATTCGTTAAACTTTCGGTACGCTGTAAAGCGAGGAAATTAATTTTGCTAATGGAAATCACGATAGGTTGGCTAACACAGGGATTACCCTGCTAGTAGTATATGACGCTCGGTAGTAATCGGAACTTGTCGGGAAACGAGTAAAAGAGACGCATCTGCTTGTCGCGTCGGACAATTTAACCCAGTTTCCATTTTGTGAACGCGTTGTCCGTCCGTTGAAAACGGGATTTCATTCGGACGTTGGGTACATATTTGTACTGGACCAAAGAATAAATAGACCCTGAGGTAAACGAGGGAAAATATAAAAAATATATATATATTAGAACATCGTAGGTTAGGTATGCATGTGATGAGGGTGACTTTTGTATTTTATGATTGTTTGGGGTGTAGTATAATATTCGGTCCCTACGTGGGTCTTGGATGAGGGGAAAGGTCCATCTCCATGAAAGCGTTTAACTTTGTTCGCTATAGTACCGTCTTGGTGCGCCGTGCCTAGACCTTAATGCTACTCTTGAGGAGGACATGAGGATCGTAAAATGGACGAAGCTTTTAAATCACAGGGATAAGTCTAGTCGATATTTTTCTACTAAAGTGGATACTTAGAGAATGGACACCCTCCTTGGGTATTTAATGTCAAGTGGACGACGTTAGAAGTGGTTATAAGGTTCGCGAGATTACTTTTTGAATTTTAACGTATGAAAGCTACGACGCTATCCTGTTGGCGGGAAATATGAAATTTCTTTATCCTTTCTGATCTAGGAAAAGATTTTTCACGTATTTTTCTTTGTTCCATTAGGCGTTTCAAGGGACAGAAAAGACGATGATGGATTCTGACCAAAGAAAATATTTTGACACTACCCTTAAATTTGAGGCTAAAAAAATGTGAAATATTATATCGTGTTTTCTTGAACAAAGCCTCGGGATATTGTGACAGGATCTGTAAATATAGATACATTACCTGTTCTGTTTTTTTTTATTTATATCACTTATGGGTTATCGATCGAAAATACCTGGGTAAAATATTCTTATTATCAATTCCCACAATTGTACGTTCATCTCTAAAGGTTCCTCACGGTGCGTGAATCTGCTCGTAACACTTTGAGTTAATCTTATTGTTATCACCTCAAGCGTACGAATACACGGAATTAGATAATACAAAGTAATCATGACATCTCTGAGACTAAGACGTCAATTATGATAATAATTCAAAGCAACCATTTAGAAACCCAAATCAAATTATAACATAGCCTTAACAATTATTTCCCGCCTACATTAGACCTCAAAGCTACTGGAACCAACTCGAAGACGAGGATCCGGAAATGATGCTGGAGATGTTGGCACGACTTGGACAAAGCATCATCCGTACTCACGAGCTTGAGAAGTGAGTAGAAGCGAAAAAAGAAGGATTTGAAAGAAAGTTGCTCAAAGACAGTCATAACTAATACAAAAAAAATTGTTAAAATTTCCAGCACCAAACGTGGACTGGACTTGGGTATCAGCCGTGGATTCAGTGGCTCTCAAGCAGCAAAGCACCTGATGGGTCTGGCAGCTGCGAATTACGCCGGTGGACCCGGAAGGAGGCGCCGTTCCGAACAAGCGTAGACGCCATTCGCCAGAGCCTAGCTAAAATTATCTAACCACACCAATCCAAAAGATCCACTCTCTTGATTTTACGTATTACTATTATAACCCGGGGGCAAAGAGGAAGCAAAAAGAAAAAAAAAGATACGAGATGGAAGAAAACCGATTCGCCCCAGGCTCCTTCGGACTTCTCTTGCCAAAAATTGTTCCTCCCTCCTCTATACTTACATCGGACGTATCTAACCGATTAATCTGAAAATCCAAAGTCGGTCTCACCCTTTCCTTAACCTGCTTGGTATAGAACAACAACAACAAAAAATGTGTTTCCCTAGCCTTGCGTGTATCTTTCTATAATTCCATTTTTTATCTTCGTCATCCCTTCCGATCCTTTCGTTTACAGATTCTCCTTCGAGAAGTAACCTTTGGAGATCTCTTCTATTTAATGGAGGATCTTCCCCAGGGAGTCGGAATACGTTTTAAGTCTCTCTTCTGAGAACTGAGAGTGGGCCGATCGGTTCTCGATACGTCTTGATTAAATTTCGAACTCGTATTCTAGTCAGTCGTGTACCTCAAACGTAAAGTTAGTGTCGCGCGCAGAAACCCTGTAGACATACGTCGTTTGCGTTCTTTGCGCTATATGCATCGGTATTATTGTTGTTGTTATTACTACTATTATTATTGTCGTCGCTACTTACTTTCGTCGTTTAGAACGTTTAATGTCTATCTTAGCTCTTAGAATCTTACCGACATGCCAAAGAAATAACAGTATTGCCATTGAAGAGTATGTTTGTTTTTTTCTTAATGTTAACAACAAATTATTATACAATACGTGTAACAGATAGTTGTATCTATAGATACGTGTTAGGAACGCTTTCGGTTGCCGTAGTTGGTATCGTACCTAAACAGTAGGCAAAGCGCTTGGATATCGCTTAACAAACAGCCGAATTTAGCCTCTTGGGACTTTGCTCTTTGTAGAGGATGATCAGAATGAGAAGATTAGGCATAAATTTGATTGGTTATACTTGATTGGTTATTGATAATGAAATAGTATGAACGGTGTGTTTACTCTTATGCTCTATGTATCATAAAGGAATTCTGTCTCCTATTCCCATGAATAAATGTTACTTTAACCCAGTGGCATAAGTACGTTCTTTATTGTAAATCCTCCTTTAATTTCATTGAATGTAAGTCGTTTAGAATAGTCAATATATATATTACTTTTTTTCAACGATTATCTAATATATTTTACAGTGATTCTTAATTAACGAATCACATTCATTGAGATAATTTATGATTGTGATTATGCTGGAGTATATTTTAATATAGCTGACAGTTTACAGTAAACAGAACGTATCGCGTAAAGTGAGTCACGAATGGAGTTTTTTGTTTCGAGTGACTTGATGAAGAATTTCTTTTGAAGAGAAAAGTCAGTCGAGTCCTAACGTTACTCTGTGCATAGCAAGAAGTAGTGGAAAATCCCAAGATGGAATTAGAAATTATATCTTTATTATCAAGATGGAGATATGCAAATATAGAAGAAACGTGAGTGTTGATCAACATATGCCCGTTTCCACAGACGTGGTTTAAACCTGGTTCAATTTTTTTTATATAGTTTTGAGATAGAGTAACCAAAGTTTAAACTCCGATCAACGTCGGAGGAAACGGGCAATAAAGTCCTACAATAAAAATAAAATTTTTTTACTGACCTTTTTTTATAATATATTGACTTACCAAAAAAAATGACTGATTTAAATAATCAAGAGTCATATAGGTAATCTCTCATTATTCTCTAGTTACTCTTACTACAGTGTTATCTCTAACCAGTATATTTACACGGGTCAATTGGCAGCGTGCAGTACAATGGCGTACAATCAGTCAAAATAAATGAAAATTTTTGTACAAGTGACGTATAGTTGTGAGGCTAGCGCCTCCTTTGGGCACTTGATAATCTTAGATACGTTACTGAGGAGCATTAGGGTCACCTACGGCAAGAATCATGACTATGCGCGGCTTTCCCACCATTGCTAGTCAGATAGTCAGAGCCAGTCCATAAGGTCTGTTTCATTCAAAGCGCGTGCTCAATGCTTGAAATCGTTGTCGCTGACCAATTGAAAGCAACGCGGCAGTTTCTGATCTTCTTTGCTCCACATGTGAACCCGCTCGATCAGCCGGCTAATTAATTATATACTATTAGACGATTCAGGGTGGGCTGCGTGTCACTTATGTAAGTAAGAGATAATTATCTTGCATATTGTTAAATCTTGTCACTTAGGAAGCTGCGTTTAGAAACGAACGTGCGGCGCAATAAATGCGCGACTCAGACTCGTTCTCTATCGATCGTACGAAATTCTCGACATTTTCAATCTTATTTCATTTAATTTCGAGTGTGTGATTGAATTTTTTGTAAACGTATTGAGACATTTTTTTTATTGACACTCACCTGACGTTTGTTGTGTTAATAATTACAGAACGAAATTCCTTCGGAGTTTCTATGTAAATTCGAATAGTTATGAGCATGTAAATTCAAATAGTTATGTCTTACGGTATAAAACTTTTTTAACCGGTTTCTTTCTGAGTGAATATTTTCGAGTTTAATCGTTTTTTTTAATTTTGCAGGAGAATGGATCGTGCTAAAGGTTTCTTGGCGGATAACTGTCAAAGAGGAAAGCGTGGTATTTGCGTAACTGTCGTCGTTCTTGGCATTTTTATTGGATGCGCTCTTTTCGCTTATACAGCATTCGCTAGTGCGCGTCGCGGAGATTCTACTATAGAACAAGTTATCATTGTAAGTATTTGTCTGTACGAAAATTCGAGTCGCGTTACCTGTTGTCGGTCAGATAGATTTCTGCTCAAAAATGATAAACGTCATACTTTTATTGCAATTTAATCATTTTTCATATTTTTTTTTAGATATTTCGTCACGGCGATCGAACACCTACGGAAACTTATCCAAAGGATCCTTATCTGCATTACAAATGGCCAGATGGTTGGGGAGCTTTGACTAAGGTTTGACATTTTATATGACTTACTATCCTCCTGTACAGTAATACCCATAGTTTGTAAAATTAAAAAAAGATATTTATCCCACAGAAGGGAATGCTGCAGATGTACAATTTAGGCAAGTGGATACGCGAGGTCTATGGATGGATCATTGGAAAGTCTTATCAGAGCTCGATCTCACACGTGCAAAGTAGCTATGCTGATCGGTGTATAATGTCTGCCCAAGCATTGCTAGCAGGACTCTTTCCTCCAGCTCCTGAGGAAACCTTCCTCCCCGGATTAGCATGGCTTCCGGTTCCGGTTCACAGCACGCCCAGGAACTTGGATAAAGTATGTTGTTATTCATTCGTATTTTGAAATTTTTAAGTATCTGGAAACTCACCTTTGTCATATATTATTTTCCTCAAGACGATCGTCGTCAAGGCACCCTGCCCACGATTGGATGAAGCTCTGAAGGAAGCGTATAAAAACGAATCCAGGAAAACAGATCTATATTCGTATTACGCGGAATTGTCGAATTACACGGGACAAAGAATATGTGACATAACTGACGTAGAATTTTTATATAATACACTGGAAATCGAGGTAAAATTAAAATTATAAATTATAACAGAGGATTCAAGAATCAGGATAATCGGAGGTATATCAAAATAAAAGAAATATTAAACTATCTTTTGCTCATCAGGATTTGCATCAGCTTGCACTACCCGAATGGACAAAAAAATATTATAACAATGAAATGAAGGAAATTGCTGCTCGCAGTCTTGCAATTTTTACAAGTAATACTTTACAGCGACGTCTGCGAGGAGGTAATTGGCGTATGCAACTGTTTGTTTGAATTTCAATATTGAACGGTGGGTATTTATAAATTTTGTTTTGATCAATTTTTAGGACCATTACTCAAGGACATTTTAGAGCACATGATGGAAACGCGTACCAAAGATAAATGGAGGAAATTATACTTATATTCAGCACACGATGTAACGTTAGTCAATGTACTGAGAGCAATGGGATTTACTAATGAATTATTTAAACCCGATTACGGAGCAGCTCTTATTTTCGAGTTGCGTCTAGTCGATGGTGGACAAAGTCATGAAGTGAAGGTAAAACAGCTTTCATAATAACTGTTACTATTAATAAGAATTTTTTTAAGATCATTCAACAACATTTAATAAAAACATTCTATTGTTATTTCACAGGTATCGTACTTAAACAATACAAAGACAACAGAACCGCATCCAATGAGTATTCCAGGGTGTGGGGATCCATGTTTACTTGACGATTTGATAAATCTGTGGGAACCGGTAATTCCCGACGACTGGGATAAAGAGTGTCTCTTAAAGAATTAAGTCATAATTTAAATATTATCAGTGTTGGTAAACAAAACTCAAAAGTATATTTATTAAATTGTGGATTTATCTCTATATTATAACCTTTGCTCAACTCTTTAGAATTTATTGAGCGATGGAATGAGATATAAATCCATAAGAGTATAGACAGTATATTTTTTACTCAATTACGTATTTATACACTTATACAGCCAAACTACATGTAGGAGAAACTGTGATTCTTAGAAATCTCAGTCTAGGAAAATATTTTTGTACTATCCTTATTGTGATTATTTAATAAATATATATATATATGTTCAGAAAAAGATAATTTGAACACAACATGTCTAAGAATTGATGAAGTTTTAGTCAATTGTATTAATTAAGTAAAGGCACTATCTTGAATCGCATCATAGTGTTTGGAAGGAATTTTATCGAAAAATGATCTTTTTTTTATTCACACATATCGTTTTCGCGCGTAATCACGACAGAGTGAAACTTCCATAATTAATAGCAAAATTAGATACTTCTCAATAAATGACATTTACTATATAACAATACTTGACCAATAATTTTTCTTCTAAAATTGATTAATAAATTTGTGCGAGCCTTTTATTTCAGCTAATTCTGAACATAATCATGTATAGATTATAAAATATGGTTTGTTTGCTCGATTACAATGTAAATTTGTGAAAATAACCTTAACCCAAGTAGTACTCGATAAGGAATCACTTAACGTTTTATAAATGATTAAATGACAATTGAATCATACTTAAATATGAG
>JARQST010000055.1:1337112-1501720 GCA_030142225.1 Pachycephus smyrnensis | reverse complement strand
ATAATGTTTTTTAAGGAGGGGAATTCACAGCAATCCTGTACTTGGCGAGGTTTTTTACACAGAGGTGTTTTTGGGGGTTCAATTTCCTGCACCCTTCGGATGACATCGATCAACTGTTTACATGCTCATATGGATTTATTTCAAACTTATTTGAAAATGAATAGTAGCGTATCGTTTAAAGTGGCCACAAATGGTACGTCTACCCTATTCCGATAATGATACTGCGTTCAAAACGTTACTTCATTACTTACGGGGTCACGTCGATCACCGTTGACCCCTGACAAACGTAGATTAGCGTCTTCGAGGAAATACATCTTCGCTGTTGATAAGAGCGAATCGCTGTAAAGAGAAAACATAAATTCTTGTGCCTCGTTGAAAAAGATTCAGTTTCACGCTGCGCGAGGAACAGTGAAGTATCAAGTGGGAAATAAAGTTACATTAAAATAGAATGGAGTATCGATTTCTCTTACTTTTGTTACTTGCCTTTCTGACATGTGGTAAGCATTAATATTAAAAATGATTTATTCAGCAAACACGACTTTTTCGACGGTTAAAAAACTGTGCACGTCAAATCCTAAATCCATTTGACATAAATGAGTATCAGATTGAAAATATCTTTACAGCGAGTGTTCAAGCCAGAAGATCTTCATTTAGCTTTTCGGGAAGACGTACAGGCTCTTCCAAACCGTCATATACTAGGACCAGCTCGACGTCACACACTACACACCACAATACAGGTAATAAATATGTTAAACATATTTTTCTTACTTTTGTTACGGTAATACACATATAATTAAATTTTTGTATTATAATAAATGACAGGGTATGGATCATCTAGGGGGTCAATGTCCCATTCCTTGTTACTTGCCGAAGGAGGAGGACATAGAAGGCCAAGTGAGTATCAATTTAATTTAATTGTTATAAAGATTGAATAATTTTAATAAACGATTAAAAAACGTTATCCTGCAGCTACTGGAAATCAGCCGATATCCCATCCTAGACCAGCGACTTCAGGACACAAAGGTATTTATTTGTAATTAAAATTTCTTGCACGCAGATATGATTTTTGTAATTACTTAATATTTTCAGAATCTAATTATCCAAGAACTACGCCTCATAGTATTATCAGAACGACTGCAGCGCCATCCATTCAAAACACCCATCAAACATATCCAGCATGGGGCAATCCATTTTATATGCCAACTCAAAGACCAAGAAATCCTGTGATTACCAATAATAATCACAATGTACACCATAGTACTGTTGGTTCCTCTCGTAATCACAGTATCCCATTAAATACTCATGGAATATCAGTCTCACCTACTACCAGGTCGCCATTCGGCACTCAAAATCATGGCGGATCTTCTTATCACGTTAATAGACCTAATATCACTAACACAGTTGTTAGACCAAGCCATCATTCACCATCAATTGTGAACAGTACTTTGGCTAGAAGTCCAAATGTTGGTGCAGGAGTTACAAGCGACATTCGACCTATGCATATCCAACATAACCAAGGAGCATCAATTCCCTCTGCACCTTATCCAAACCCTCATATTCCAAATCAACCTTTTCATCAAACTAGTGTAAATCCAAGTCAATCGATGCCTATTCCAAATGCTCCACCGTATCCATTACACCCAGTGCATCCAACTCCTGTGCATCCAGGTAATATAATTCCTCACCCAAATGCTCCACCTTATGGATCTCATCCTATCCAACATACTCCTATTCAACCTGCTGCTGTAGGTCTAAGTCATACATCAATGCCTCATGCAAATTCTCCTTATCCAATGCAGTCACCTCATCCAGGAAATGTTATGTATCCAAATCAACATCCGTATCCTCAGCCCCATTATCCAGATGCTGTAAGTTATCCTGGTGGTTCTTATCATGGCGGGGTTCATCCAGGTTCTCCTGTCGTTGTTCCCCATAGTGGACAAGCGTATTATCCTCAACAGGCGCCAATTTATCACTCTGCACCCTCACCGACTATAGTCATGATGCCTAATCAACAAGATAATGGTAGAGGTGTGGGACAAATTTTTAAAGAGGCACTTATCTACTCCGGAGTGAATGCTGCTGTGAATAGGATTATCAACCCCAGTCATTATCATCATCAATATTCTGCGGATTCTGGGCGACCAGTTGCATCGTCTCAGAATACCGAAACGACGAACACGCACAGTACAACCCACACGGAAATTACGTACAACAATCAGTACATCAATACAGTTCCCGGAAGCAATGGTATTGCCCCAGCACAACCAGGTGTAGCGCAACCTGGAGTACCAGCCTGGAGTTCCTTAAGTGGTACCCCCGGAGGACAAGCGTATCAGCCTGGTACCATGATACCTAATCAACCAGTTGCGCCTGGTATAGTAGGTCAACCAATTGTTCCCGGTACCGCAACACCGACGGACAGCAACATAGGACAGCCAGTTGTTTCTGGCACTACAAATGCTCAACCAGCTGCTCCTGGAACCACGATTTATCAACCAGGTGTTTCTGGTACACCGTCGGTTGGGCAACCAGCTGTTCCTGGTACACCATCTGTTGTACAACCAGTTGTTCCTGGCACACCTTCAGTTGGACAACCATCTGTTCCAGTTTCCACTGATTCTTTGCAATCAGGTCAAACGACTGTTCCTGATAGCTCAACTACAACAGCAAATCAGCCAATTGTTCCTGTCACCACTACTTCAAACCCAGCAGCTTCTGTCAATGGTACTGGCAGTGCTCCAATTACAAATTCTTCAAATCCTCAAGAAACTGCTGTGAATACGATCCAGTATAGGATCACAGATCAAGAACTGCAATCGTTATCAGAAGATTTGTTCAATAAAGATGAGTTCAATGCTTATAAATACATGACCCTGAATATGCAGGGTCACTCTACTGGTCCCAATGTATCTGACCAAGCTGCCGGACCGTAAGATTTTATTTAATATTACATAAGTCTATTTTCGAAGTAACATTCATTTTTTTTCATGAAAATTCGTAATTCATTTTTTAGGCTTTTTCAAGTAATGCCTATAGCATATACTATACCGACTGTTCAAGCACTTCGTTCTCTGTACGAGGATTATGCGCTGGATTCTCAAGTAAAAGAGATTATGACAATGGAAACGCGAAAGAAGGAAAATGTTCTGCTGGACGTTTTCCTGAACACAAACGTCATGTCGATAACTATGAACTGGTTGAGTAAACAAGGATTTGTCGAGGACGACGATTACGAGAAAAAAGATATGCTTAATCGCATATGGTTCACTCAATTCGATGGCACTTCGTCAGGATTTGAACGTGTCTTCGTGGCGGAACTCTTCAACGGAGCTGATGTCCTTGGTGTACAGGATTGGGTGTATTTTGATTATCAGGAATCGAAAAATCGAATAAACTATCTAGGTTATGTCGACAAGCTACCATTTGGGGACGTAAGTCAATACGTAGAAAATGATGTAAAAAATTTTACAAATTTTGTGAAATTTACTAACAGGTGGATTAATTTTTCAGAAAGCTGCCATGTTGAAAGTTGATTTCCGTTTGGATGGCGTTCTTCGACAAAACGGTACCCTATTTATTGGCACTTCTCCTGAACTCGAAATGGCCCTATACACTATATGTTATTATGCAAGACCAGGTGATATATGTCCTATTTCCCTTGGTGGTACGAAGATCAATCTTTATACTCATCCTTATAGATACCTTGGTAAGGATATGATTGACTTAGCTCTTCCAATTTTTTAAACGTTCCCTCGGACAAGGTGATGTGATTATTTTAATAGTGAAAATGTAAAATACGAGTATACAGTAAACTTTCAAAAAGTGCTCGTATATGGGGCGGTAGGGGAGGTAATTTCACGTATAACAAAGGCCCCCACTCCTGACGGGAGCTCGGGTTGACAATAGCGTTTTTTGTCAGTTTTTTCCGCTCGCACCGAGTGGACTGTTTAGCTGTCAATGATTTGGATGGTGGTGGGGATTGACAAAAGAAAGGCACAGAGGGGAAGTGTGCACTTAACGCGTATGCAGTCATCGGAAGTGTACGTTATTCGTGAGTGTTATAAATATATTGTGAATCATAATTATATAAACGTGGAAAAACTTAGAAAAATATACTATTAAAGTCTTAATAATAAATTAGACAGATACTGTACCACTTAATTTTATAAAACTATAGATTTGATCTACTGTAACGGTACGCTTTTCAATACGTAGGAAGTATTTCCTGTAGACATGAATTGACCGAAACATTTTTTTCTATTTAGAACACGTATAAATTCGATTCTGGCAATTTTTGTCTTGCTCTTAATACAAAACAGAACAACGTGATATACTGCTTACTGTAAATACACGCGTTTTTTTAAATTATTCAACAAAATTTACTATAAACGAATTTTATACTTAATACAAAATTTAAGTTAAACACAAGAATAGACAATAAGTGTAGTCTACAAATGACTACAAACTTTGACTTCAGTTTTATAACAAAGAAGTATTTCGTTAAGGCTTTCAATGTTTGAACTCCATAACACTGCTTAAAACAAATTAGTCATAAATAAATTAAAAGCACAACATTTTTGTTTACAAACTAGCGTGGTTATAACAATTATCTGATATTAATATATATGAATATAATAAAAAATACTGTATAAATAAACTACGTGATTTTTCTTTTGATTTCCTTTTAACAGTTACGCAGAATAAAAGTAAAAGTTGTAATTTTGAATTTAATAATATTTGACATCTTATAACATGATTTTGTCAGCTTTCCCAATGATCATCGATTTCCTCGTCCTCTTCAATGATGCAAAGTTCAGTTTCCCCTGAAAATCAGATACACAATAATCAATTAAAAATCCGCATCCGTCCATCAAGCGCCATAATGCTAAATGAATCACTGGAATAAATAAACATATTAATAGTCTATTCCATTATTTCAAGGAGCTAGTTCTACGGGTTCTTCCTCGTAGAAGCCATGACGCATTCGAAGGTCAGGTATATACACATATATATATATATATATATATAATTCCAATAATGCTCCAAGTCTTTTTTTATGTATGTACACACTTGGTACTAGCAATACAGAGAACATGTACAAGTTCTAAACTAGTTTGAGTCAATTTCTCAAAATCTAATGATCTATACATATAATTTGCTGAACTCTAGTCCAGGTTAGAACCGTATTTTTTTGGAATGGTTCCATCAGGGGACCAGGTACGATGCAAAGTAAATAACTTCAATAGCCATCCCCACTCGGCTGAAACTCGTTGGAAGATCAATGGGAAGAGAAAGCCTACACGTGACTCACTCAAAGCCATACAGAGTCGGATGGTGTGGGACGGTTGGCATAGGCTAGAAGGTTGGCAGTGATACTTTGGCCGTGATTCCAAGAGTACCTGTTTTCATAGCAGCAGTTTAACTAAAGGACTGATTAAGAATACTACCATGGAGCTTAGGACATTCCTAGTGAGCCTCCTGTTTCTACTAATAATATCAGGTAAGAATTATAGTGAAATAAAAACATAAAATTCTTGAAATATTCAGATAGGATCATGACAACTTGGTATCGGTGCTCTGTGGTCAATGATAATATTAAATATCAGATGAGGACAAAGACCAGACAGTTTTCATCAAGGAAGATTCTTGTATTGTGCCTTATGTCAAGACGTGAAAGTTAAGCGATCCAAACTTAAGCCTACTAGAATGTTGCAAATGTTCTAGAAACTCTTAGAAATTGAATTTCTGTCGAATTGAAATTTTGTTACGTGTCTAATAATGAAGAGTTGTTTAGTGTAACGGTAAACAGGTGTTAAGGAAAAAAAGGCTGGAGATATTAAAGAATAAAAAATACACTGTTCACAATTTACCGTAACCATAGAAACTGACTGAATAGAAAACGTGACTTTTTGATTTCATGACTATTTACCTTCTCAGAGTTATCCCTGATAAATTAATACACTAAAAATATTTAAGAAATACACTCCTTGCTAATCTCTATATTGAATATCGTGCGACTGTTTAGAAAGTATACAAAGAGAAAGACGCTGCAAAAATCTGAGCGAAAGTACATATAACACTAAATATACTAGTACAAGGTAAAAATCGAATGATCAAGTTTTTTTTAACAATAAAGGCGCACCTGCAATATATAAATGATTTATCATAAGAGAAAATTTATAAATTCATGTGAAAGGTGTAGCGAAAATGTTATCATTATCTGTCCATCGTAAATCTGTTTCCTGGAGTCAATTGAAAAGATATACACTTCTCATATATGTATGTGAATGATAACAAACCATGCTAAAATCATGATTACTTAATAATTTATGAGAATGTTCATCCCTATGGACAAAATGAAAGATACAAAACAGGTTGTCATGTATAGTGACCTGTCATAAAAGATATACATAAAGGGTATCAACATGGGTGCTGTAACCAGTCGAAGAACAGAATGACATTACTCTTCAATTTATCACGACCACGCCAACATGGACACGTACCATGGTATTATTCAATTGTCGACATCTAGAACAATTTAAGGAGTGCGTCACATTCGCTGGAACTTCTGGAAACCGACACTGTTACATATGTAGAGTACCACAGTGCGTGTGAATTGCAAAACAATTACGTGGCAGTAAATTCGATGAAACCTGGTAGCCGGATATGCATATTGTATTTCCGAGAAGAAATAAATAGTTGAAGAAATTAATCATGATCATTACATAGCGCCGAGAGCATCCAAAAGAAAGGAGAAATAAAATTACTTACTATCTTTGATTAAAAATATTTGTATTAAATTTTTCAGCCTACACTGATGCCAGGAAGAGCAGTAGCGGTAGCAGAAGAAGAGGAGGAAGTAATGTTTACCGTCCTAGATCCACACCTGCACCCCGAATAACGAATCCACCTCAACCGCACGGTATATTTTGGTTTTTGTTTATTATAATTGAGTATGCATGTAGTATATTGAAATTTCAATGTATGAGTCATCATTAATTTCTAACGAGCATCAGTGAGTATTGCGTCACTTCGCATGATCGATATTAGATAGTATATCAGAGAAAAAGATTGCGTGTTAAAGTTCAAAACGGAAACGTACATGTTGGTGCAAATATTAGGCTTTGGTAGGGAACAATACATTAGGAAGACTATCAGAATGATCAAAGGCCATCAGTACAATCAAGAACAGTGTTTGTAATGATGTTATGGTCAAAGCTGATCACAGACAATGAGATACAATTTGTCGGATGTAATTATATAAAAGATACGGTACGAATGATTGTAGATGATACTTTGATAGACATATTCAGTCTACTTCTTATTGTTGTTATATGGTATGGTTGCTTGGGGGTATATAAATGATAGATTAAATATGATTAGCATTTTGAGAAGGAAAAAAATGAGAGGGTATATTGATATTTTTTCAAAGTGAGTGAGAAACAAAAAGGACAGGAGTACAGAGACTGGGCAGCAAAATTAACGGGTGCCGGTAATGAACAGAAACCAAAATTGAGTGGAACCACAAACCAGCAACATCAAGGTGAGAAAATTCGTGAGAGATATACCATATGGGAAGAGATATAATTTTATGATATAATAATGTCTGACTGAAGTGTTAAATAATAACGGATAGTAGACTATTTTTTGAGAGCAATAACAAGCCGCTTTTTTGAATAACATTGTATCATCACTCTAGACTTTAATATAGCCGACGAATTGAAGGAAGTATGAATCATGAATGTATCGTAATAAATGCGCTATTTATTACAGGTTCGAATCCTAACAAGATTGGTTGGAATATTCCGGCAACAAGTCAGAAACAAAACAGCGCTCCTAGTAATGCGGCAAAACCATCAGCCCCAATGCCTGATCATAACGTGGCCACAAAAGTGAACGCGCCTAACGTGCAATCTGGATATAATCCATCAGGTACGAATAGTTTACAAAAAGTTATAAGTACAATATATCAAATAAGTGATTGCAATGTACATTCCCTTTCTTATACAATAGGAAACACTTATGGACATAACCCATCACAATCCTACAATCCATCAGTTGGGCATGGCTACAATCCTCCAGTTGGAGGACAATCGTATAATCAACCCTACAATCCATCTGTTGGTCAATCATACAATCATCCATCATTTGGTCATCCACACAATCCAGCTGGTGGACAACCATACAGTCCGGCTGGTGGTCATGGATACAATCCATCCTACAATCAGGGATACAACCCATCCGTAGGACAGGCCTACAACCCACCGTCCTATGGGCAAATATATCATCCACCTGCAGGCCAAGGATACAATCCACCTGTTGGACAGAGTATTGTTGTTGTACCTGGTCAAACTGGACAAGCATACAGGCCAGGAATTGGACAGTTGGCTAAGGAGGCATTGGTGTTTGCTGGTGTCAGTGCAGGAGTTAATGCTGCAGTTAATAGATTGTTACCAGGAGGAGGTCACTCTGGCGGTGGAAGCGGTGGTGGTGGTGGTGTCACGCATACTCAGATTACATACAATAATTATTACAATAATCAAACTGATAGTCAAGGATCAAACGCTCCAATTCCTGCACCTGCTGCTGCTTCTGCTGCCGCCCCTGCAGCACCACAACCAAATCCTGCCATTCCTGTTGATCCAAATGCAAGTACTACAACAAGCACTGCTGCTCCTGCACCAAATGCAGCATCATCTGATGCACAAGCCAGTGCAGCAGCAAATCAGAATACTGCAGCTAACTCTAATAGCAACGATCAGAATGCCCAAGGCAATACAATGACAAATGCTAGCCCAACTGGATTTATAATAACTGATGAAGATATACAAAAGTTGAGCGAAGATCTTCTTACCAAAGATAAAAATAATGCAAATCAGTATATTACTTTGAATTTGCAAGGAAAAAAGATGGATGACTCTGTCACTGATGATGCTCCTGAACCGTAAGCATTGTTTAAATAATTTTTATAAATTTGTTATCAACTTCTAGATTATTACAATTATTGTATGTTATGCAGATTATTAACTGTCAAGCCTGAAGCTCTTGAAATCCCAACTGTCAAGGCTGTTCGATCACTTTTTGACAATTATGAATTAGATGTCAAAGTGAAAGAAAATGTTACACCAGAAAAGCGAAAGGAGGAAATGGAGCTACTTGATGTCTTCTTAGCAACTGATGTGTTATCAAGTGCCATGAAATTTTTGGCAGATAAAGGTTATATTCCTAATGACGAATATGAGTATAAAGATGCTCTGAGGCGTATCTGGTTTTCACAATTTAAAAGAGGCGATGGAGAGCCATCCAGTTCTGGTTTTGAAACTGTATATCTTGCTGAGAAATTTGATTCAGATATTATTGGTCTACATAATTGGATTTACTTTAACGATCAAGAAACTGCAAAGAAGCTCAATTATTTAGGATACATTAAGGATGTTGGTCTTGGAGATGTAAGTATTACTGATATTCTGTGTATGATTAGGGTATGTATGCTGTATGGATACTACAGTGACGCATTTATTAATTTTACAGAAGGGTGCTATTGTGAAATTACGTGATTCACTGAATGAAATTGTTCAGCCTGTAACGACAATCTTTGTGGGTACATCACCAGAATTAGAAATGGCACTGTATACTGTGTGTTTCTATACTCGTCCTAATGGACCTTGTCCAGTTTCTTTGGGAGGAAATAAATTTGTCATTATAGCTCACAGATTCAACTATTTTGGCAAGGATATTTTAGTTTCAGCTTATCCTGAAATATAGTAGTACTGTGTGTTCATTATTTTGATTTCAATATGTAAATGATACCTGATCTTGTATATGGACCACAGGAAAGTTTACGATTGTACAATGCACTGAAACGTGAAACATTCATTATATTTTAATAAAAGCATATGAATAAAAGTGCATTGTAGTACTAAACAGAGATATGAGTGCATCTGATATACTATATGTATGAAGTAGTGCCTATGATATTGTTTTAGGAGTAATAAACTATGTTGTAAAAGACAACAATTCTTGAGAATGACTGAAATGTTATACAAGAGATATTAAAACAAATGTTCAATTAATCTTGTGACTTTAATTCTTAAACACAGTTGAAAACCATTACCTTTTCAAAACAAACTGAAATGTTATACAAGAGATATTAAAACAAATGTTCAATTAATCTTGTGACTTTAATTCTTAAACACAGTTGAAAACCATTACCTTTTCAAAACAAAGTGCATAACAATGTAATAAAATAACTTACCAGTAGTTGCTTTGGCTGCTGTCTTGTAATATCTGAAAGTACCAGCAACGGTATCAATGATGGTCGTCCATGTGCACAGCGATTTGGGGCACTGGTATGTTTTAAAGATTCAACAAGAGTTTTACACTGTTCTAATGTTAATGGATCACCAAATTTAACTGCACCTAAAATAATTCAAATCATCAAACATTATTATTTCATAAAAATATTTAATTATGTAGAATATCCTTAACGAACAACAAGTATATGATTACCATGACAAGCTTCAGTTGCTACAGCTTGACGAATGGTTAAAGGCATAATACTGACTTCATTAATTGTCATTAAATTTTCAGCTAATTCTAATAATAACTCTCGCACCGGCATAAGTACTTTTGTATCATTTTCATAATATCTTCTTTTAGCAAAGCACTTTGGTATGCTAATCACTCGCAAGGAATAATTATCCTCCGCTTGCAAACGTATGCCAAATTTTTTCAGCAAATTAGGATTATCTAATAGGATTTGACAAACATGAGGTTTCATAATCTCCACAATGATTGGTTTCACTAAGTCAACAGACACGAAAACATTTCTTCGTAAAATACTTTCATAACGAATTCTTTCATCTATTGCGTGCTGATCAATAAGTATCAATATTTCCTTGTCATCCTGGACGGTTAGCGCGGCTATGAATTCAAGATTTATCTGGCCGATCGCATCTAATAATGCTACAGATTGTCTTGCCAGTGTGAATTCACGTATGCCTGTATCAACGGCACAATGTCGTACATCTAAATCCTGCCGCCGACCTGTACCTATTATATTAATTAATTTATTAAATCTGATATAAAAAAATTAATGTACTATATGATAAAAAATAAAATGAAAAAGAAATTACCATATGAAGCAGACTCTAGGATATTCCGCTTGACGTAAGTTTCGATGTCTGTTTTGTATAATAATTTCTTTGAGCCATATAGTAAAAGATTATTTAAATTGAGAGGAAGAAAATCATAGTGTTTACGATTTTCATATTTCTTTAAATGTTTATCACATAATTCTTTTGCATTAGTTTCTAGTCCCTTGTCGTGATACGACCAGTCAGACCATACAGAACCACAATACAAGGTATCTATTTTTTCTTTATCTTCATGAATTGTTTCTTCAGCATTAGGCATTTTATTTGAATCATTCAAAAACATCGTAATATCTACGTTAGGTGAAGTAATATTCTTCTTGTCGCATGATTCATTATGTTCTAATAATGTATGGAACGTACTACGTGAGCGTATTTCCGTTGTAATTTTATACTTCTTCTTTTCAAGTCTCAATTTTCCTAATTTAACATCAATCAGTCGTTCCCTTACTAAAAGCATGTCTTTTGTTATCATCTTTCGCAGTACGGTGGTGAATTTGCTCATTTCTTTCACCTCTCTTGCATTGTAATACTTTCGTAAATAACGAATATACTTTGCGGTTTTGAGTGAGGTTATCTTTTGTATTGATGGTGGTTTGATCTTAATTAATTGTCCAGATGGAATTGAATCCTTCTCCAAAATTTGACGTATGTACTTCAACATCAACTTACGAAATTTTCCTTTAAATTTCTGTAAGCCTTCGATGCTGCATGGCAAAATTCCATCTAGCAAAGGATTTTTAATCGTGTGTAAACATTGTTCTTGCCTTGTTTGCGACAAGATTATATCTTTATGTGCTGATACATCAAATGAATCTCTGTTTCTCATTTCGTCCTTTGGCAATTGCAAAGGCAATGCATTAAAGTTTTGTATAACATTTTTTCTAATAGCTTCTTTTATAATGTCCTGTATCATTTTTCGTTTTTTAAAGTTTATCCATGTCGTGTCATTTTTCGTGGTAAGTTTGTATTCCGTCTGTAGACAGTTGATGTACAGTATAAATGACAAATTCGAACCCTTGTTGACATTGGAATCGATTTTAGTGTCGTGAAAATTTTCTTGCAACGCTTTTGATATTAAATTCTGTATCATTGGACAATGCACGTAAATTCCGTTCACAAATATATGATGACGATATTTTAATCCTATATAAATATTGAGTCTTAGTCATAGAGTATCACCAAGTGAGTGATATATATCGAAGAGTAGGCATTCTCTCCAATAAATGATTTTAACAAACTTGAATAAAACCTCCTTTGGAATGGGTAAATTAATATTTCGCTCTTCTGTATCAACCGTGAGGATGAACGTAATCTATAATACAAAAATATATTAAAAAATACACGAAATTCTCATAACATTTCATGTAAATATTCAAATATATTACACGTTTGTGTAATGAGGCGTATACAGCAACCAAATATTGTATTGCATTGATATCCCCATTCATCTCATCTATTTTTACAAGGCCATCGGCACCCACTGTTGTACCCGCTAGTTTTCGTGTACCAGAATTTGTTATTTGAGAAACTTCATGTTTGGAAAATGTCTAAGAATAGGAACGAATTTAATGAATATATTTTCAATGCCTACACAGTAGATTGAAAAGTATTCCTTAACAATAGAACTAATACCTTCAGATAAGTTTCTTCTGAAGTGAAGTATTTGCTCCATATAAATAAATTATTCGATGACTTTCGAATTTTATATAACAAATTATTATAGCTATAGTCGTCGTTGAAGAAGTAGTTTGCATCAAGGTTTTCTCCAACATTTTTCAAATCATCTACAGCTATGCCAAAACTGTCATCGTCTATTTGAATCCTATTTGATGCAGAAGTGAAACTAATAAATATTAAAGTCGAACCCTTATGTATGGAATTTTCAATCTGGAAAAAAAAGACGTTACAACTCTAATCACGTTATGAAACTTTTTTGTAACAATACTAACTTATACAAATTACAACTGATTTTCCACATTATTTTGTTTTCTAGGCCCCCATTTATATGCTGGAATATTATTTTAAAACGGCAAATATACTGCTACGTTTATTATTTACTCAGATTTTACTTCTACTGATGTGATCTTTTTTTATTACAACGCACTTCCGTGCTTACGATTTGAAACATTTCAGCGCGAATCACTTCAATATCAATTTCGTAAACCAAACATAATTCTATTTAATTATACGATGCATCATACTCTAGTACCAATTATGGTGTCATGGATGCCAGGAGAAATAACTCCTTTTGAACTTTTTCCTATGAAATTAAATTCATTACTTCAATTATTTTCATAACATACCAATTTGCTTATATACCGCACAACCGGTCCTAATCTGAGAAATAAAGAATCATCTGCCATTATTAATATATGTATAGTTCTATCAGTAGTTTCCAATATTTGGGGAGAAGATCAGGGCACGCACTGTCAATGATCCAGCTTCTTGCAGACTGAAGATACATCACTTAATTGACTTTTAGTTTTCGTGATCGCCGATAATCCTAATTGGCAGGTATGCTCATGTCTACTAATGTGTAATAGACATATATCTCGCGTATATCAGATAATATTACATGGTGATAAAGCATTCTAATATTCTCTATGGTCAAGAGCAAGATATGTATTTAATTGTACCATTCTACTTTGAGTTATTTTTGCAATATGCTGTTTTCATTGGAAATTCTATTGTTATCGACAAAATTTTTCGTGAGAGAAAAGAGTAAACGCGAAAAAAAATGTGCATAAATATTACTCTAAAGTATTTGATTTGAATTGGAGTAGTAATATAACGTCAACTTGGCAACATTTGTGCCGACCATGATAACATGAGGAGCATACCTTATAATGATTGACATTTGGCGTGAAGTACTTTATGAAGTTTCGGGAACTTTCTAGAACAATGTAGAAGTGTCATATTGGAAATACTTTGTTTTATCTAAATAATTATTGCGTAATGTATACAAGTGGAAAATCCATGAAGTGATTATTAATATAATACATAACTTTTGATTTTATGTACATGGACCACCATTTCATTTTATGGTAAAAAAAGTACCAGTAAACTTAGTGATATAGAATGCTTTTTCATTACTATATTTGTTATTAATATTAGCTAACATATCTATGTATATTGTAAATAATGAAAAGTGAGTTGATGTTCTTCGACTTACTCTGCGTAGGTAAACTTTTGGATCAACATTTTAAACTTCATGGTATATATTGGATTGGTTTATATGCATTGTTTATACTACACTCAATAAGTTCTTAAAAAGTATTGTAAGCTTTGTATTAGTGTCTATTTCTTTGGGCTTCAAATACATACGATGAACTTGCAATGGTTTTGGTAATTGCTTTGCCGAACAAGGATATGGTACAGAATGAAAGTATACATGCTGTAATGCCTGTAAAGGAATAATATATTTTTATCAATACGTTAATAATAACAAAGCATACAAAATTTTGAATTCACCTGTCTAGCCGTAAGACGTTTGGCAGAATTATATACCAGTATTTGCTTAATTAAATCAATTGCATCAGAATGAGTATCTGGCAGAATATGTTCCCATGGTACCCCTCTGTGATAAGGGAAAGTAATTTTATTATAATCAGGTAACATAGTCATCTCTGGCCAGGATTCTGATGTTGGCGTACCAAGTAGCCTTAGTACAATTGCTAATTGTTCAATATCTGTTTCCCCCTAAAGAGAAAATACCTTTACTCAGCTAAAATTTTGTATATCTAATCTCAGAATGATCTTAATATAGACTTACAGGAAATAATGGTGCATTATTAAGCATTTCTCCAAATATACACCCAACGGACCACATATCAATACCAGCAGTATAAAAGCGCGCTCCATACAATAACTCTGGAGCTCTGTACCATCTGGTTGCTACCTGATGCGAATATGGTTTAGTATTATCATCCCACATTAACCTACTTAATCCAAAATCAGCAATTTTTAAAATACCCTCGCTGTTAATTAAAAGATTGGCTGGCTTCAAGTCCTAAAAAATCATTACAAGCAAAAAGATAAAGTACATGCAATTTAAAATTAATAAGTGACAATTCAAAACTAGAAAATATTAATTCTCCTACCCTATGCATTATATTATTTTCATGCATATAAGCAACCCCTTCCAGAAGCATTTTAATATAACATTTTATCTGTGATATGTTCAAAGGTTTATCATTATCCTTTAACATTTCCCATAATCCTGATGGCATGTATTCAAAAACCATTACAAAGTCCAGTCCCACTGGAAATACATCTAATAATTCTGCAATCTGAAAAGTATTGATATTTCACAGTAAAATCATTACCTTATTAATATATCTAATTTCATATAAGAAAACTTACATATGGGTGCTTTAATTGTTGTAAAGTTTTAACCTCTCGTATAACGGATGTCGGTATCCCATCCTCAATCCTTTTAAGCAATACTTTCTTCAAAGCAACTTCCCGCTCATTAACAGTATCATACGCCTTCAGAACTAAACCATGTGCACCTTCTCCAATACGTCCATTGAGGATATATTTATCCATCTTTTCTATGACATTATTAGACGCAAAAATTAAGGAAAATATGACTCCGTTCTTATGTTACCATAGTAACACACTGTATACAGGCATTCGCAGGTGCAATAAAACATATGTATAACTTCCATAAGAAGCTCCAAGCTCTAATCGATATTACTTCAAACAAGGAAATTATAAGAAACAATTGAAACTTATTAGTTTTATAATGACACTTTTGTCTTGATACTGTCAATATTTTCCATTTTAATTATATTGCCCAGTTATAGATAAAAATGATTCGTTTCCGTTGTCCCTACAAGAAGAAGACCGAATATAACATAACAGTGCATGGTTACATACAGACACGTAAAAGAAATATTTACAAAAATTTAGCGCTATTAAGTCTCAATCAATGGGCGATGTATTTGATCCATAAGATGATAATGATGTCACGTATGTACGAATATGATTATCCTGGATTGTATGGACATATGGTTTTTCAAGCAGCAAAGGCTTGTACTTTTCCGATTTTACCTGCGTTGATTCTTCCCCGTTTTAAATGTACCGTATTAGTAACCAGTTCATGAACTTAATACTGAGAAAGATTTTTAGAAATTTTTATTAATTAATTAGCAGCACGTTCATTATTATTTTATTTTATAGTGACGCGAGCTCTACTCTACGCATTAATACTTTATTTGATATTCGTATTTATGCATTATTTCAATCGAATAGAAGTCATTTTACCATTTGCTTTACTTATGGCGCCAACTGTTGTAATTATACGCGTTGTTCAACAAATTTATGTTACTCGATTGGCAAAAATTATGTGCAAAGTCACAGGGAGGTGCATGGAAATCACTGTGGCACAAATGTCAGGAATATTTTTTTCCATATGTCGAACTTATGAGAGTTTCTGTTACATACCTGTATTGTTCGGTCAGTATCATTGTATATAAAATATTAATTGAGAATATAATGATTTATATAAACATTATATAAATAAATAATTGTTTTAGTCGATAACGATATTTTTGAGAATCAAAACATTAGCAAAGTACATTGTGGCCTTGATTTTCACTATGGTAAGCCCTAGTAATAATTTTAATATTAGGCAACAATTATGAACATTAAGTTAATTAAACACAGGTCGACATGAAAATGTTACTGAGTTGAGTATCCCGCCTCAAGGCCAAATTTCTCAAATAACCAATTTGATATTAATTATCTTGGCATTGTTTGTATCGGTCATTACGTCAATATTTTTAAAACCTTTGCAAAAGTAAGTATTGCAAGATCTTGTATTTAATTATTGTACGTTATTCAATGTTTACTCTATTGTAGATTAACAACAACAGAATTAGGCGCGGATCCAGAACCCAGATCGTTGCTGTCAACAGTAAACTTAATTAAAAAACCGCAACTACGTTTAATTATACCAATGACTGTATTTTCTGGATACGAAAAAATTTTTCTTAGATACGATTATTTAATGGTAAAAAATAGAAATCATAAACATGCTATGCATGTATCAATCTGATCGTAATTATTTCAGGCTTATATAGGGTGTAAAAGAAATCGTTATCAAGGAATGGACAAATATTTTCTTGGGACTGTTTTTTCCAGTCAGATGACATTATCAATAGCACCTTTAGTATCAGCAGCCAATACGGAAATAATTCTTTTAGTAGCTGGAATACTTTATTTAATACCGACGTTGCTGTTACTTGCCAATGTAGAAATAGAAGCGATTGGTTATTATTGTATTTCTGGTATTTGGAGTTTAGCTTCATCTATTTGGGATTGTCTAATTTATGGTAAACGAGTAATCAACCAAGTTTCATAATGTATACAATAAGTATATGCATAAATGTAATTGTAAGTAATATTTTTATTGTACTATAGCACTATATGGTGTACTGTTCCCTAAAGACGAACTGGAAGCATATGCTCACCTGGGATTATGGCACGCCGTTGGCATCGCAATGAGTTTCATGTTAACCTTATTTGCTGGCACTTTGATTAAACTGTGGATTTTATTAATTCTTGTATTACTTTCAATAATCGCTGTTATTTTATTGCCGTTCATAAAATCCGCTTTACATAACAAAGTGAGATAAATATTTTTGTGTCAAGTACTGTAAAAATTTGCAATATAATTTTTATTTATAAGATCAGTGCGGCTGAAGAGGACATAATTTTATTACGTAGAGAAAGTCTTAAATCAGATCAGGATAATGAGCATGGACCAAACAGACCAAAAATACAGTCAGTATCATTCAGAAAATCATCAGAGGGTAAAGTTGAATACTCGACTGAAATTAAGTCATTTTCTACTATGAGATATCATCATATTCATATATTGAAAGAGCGTGAAGATTTCGCGTAAGTTTATTTCTTTGTGTGATATCGTATCGACTATAATTAAGTTTAATTTTATATTATTACAGTCAAGATTTGACTGAGCAAGAAAGCAATTATGTTTATAGACTTGAATCATCTACAAGTCAAACATTCTGAAAAGTATATGTTATAATTTATAATTATTGAATGCATGAATTAAAATGAAACTATACGTCATGTCATCGAATGTTAGAATTAAAAAACCATGTATATAAATATATATATAAACTTGTTTAATATTCATTTAAGTCTCAGATTATTTAGATTTGTTATTTTTGCATCAAGTAACTAAATAATTATTGAACTAGTAACGAGTTACATTTATCAAATTCCCGCGGAAATTCAGAACCTGCAGGCCCTATTCCCCCATTTATTTTCAAAATGCAAGTATCTGATTGGCTCATTGCGCAGGTAAAGGTTTAAATCGAGTTTAAACGATGAACTGCGATTAACTGTGTTGTTGGATGGAGCCTCAATATCCTCGATCAGATTCGTATGAAAATTCATTCAAGATTTCAAATCGCGTCGGCTGTAGTCGTTCAAATGTAGATTACAAGTTTGAAAATGAGCAACCGAGGAAATTTTCATAATAAGCGGCATTATTGGAATAACAAGAGGAAACGTAGTATTCCTAAAGAATCTGGTAAGAATTTTTAAACTTAAATATTTTGACGCGTAGACGTAATTCAACGTTTTTTTAAGCTCCTGTATATAACTTTAACATCATTTTATACATATTTACCACGTTATCAAATCTATTATCGAACATTTTATTTTAAAACTATGAGATTAGGTTATTTATTTTATTTGTGCATCATGAGATTTATATTGTACCCTTGTTCATTTCAGACAGTAATACGAATAATCCTAAAAAAAATGTACCTGCCAATAATGTACCATTGGCAGAAGACTCTCCAAATCCTACAAATCATGGAGAGAACGCTATTACATTCAATCTTGAAAGAAATTCTGAGGTACCCTATTGTGGTTGGCAATTATATTTCCATGATGAGGGTGAGAACAAATATAAATAAAAAGCAAACTCAATTGTTAAATAAATATTCCATTAAATTTCATTTTATACCTGAAAAAGTAATGATTATTGACATATATTGATATTTCAGAGTACAAAAAGGGTTCTTCAACTGTCAAGAAACTAGAAGCCATAGAAGAATACTTTGAAAGACATGAAATATTAATATCTCGCGAAAATTTTGAAGCAGGAATACCATGTCAAATTGATGTTAACCTATTGTTGGGTGATTCAATATTTTTAAATAATTGGGAAACTTTTGATAGTGACTTGAGAGATAATCCAAGACATACCTTAAACTGCATCGACCTAGCAATACACCAAGTATGATAGCTTTTTTACATGTATAAGCAGTATTTCAGCATAGCACCTATATGCAAATAATTTTATAGTTTACTGTATTTCGATTTTCAGAGAGTTGTTAACACACTGTTAGACGATGCAACTAGTTCTGCAGATATCTTAGCAAACCTACCGATGATTCGAGCTACAATAATAAATTACAAACCAATCACTCCATTAAGATATCTTAAAATAAGTTCATATGGTATGTTATACATAAATATAGTCAAACAATCTAATGCTTTCAAAGTTTTTTTCATTTATAGGAAAACTAATATCTACTCGAGGCTGTGTAATAAGAGTAGCTCGATCTAAGCATCTCGCGCAATGGATTGTATTTGTATGTTCAAAATGTGGTTTACAAAAAGTAATAAAACAACCAGATGGAATTTATACAGTGCCAAGAAGATGCAATATATGTGGTGTTACAAAATACAAGCCAGTTCTTGATTCACCACATACAAAAACTGTACTTTTTCAAATGATTAGAGTACAAGAGCATTTCGATGATGAGCAGGTATGAATACATATGTTTATAGTATATAATTACCCATGATATCAATATATCTTAAAATAATAATACAAATACATTTATGCCAATAGAATGACAGAGGAATGATGCCTCGCATGCTTGATGTTGAACTTACAGATCATTTAGTGAATTCATGTATGCCAGGAGATGATGTTACCCTCACTGGAATTATTAAGGTACACTTTCAGTCGAAAAAAATGTTTCATATTCCTCTTTCCTGATTTCTCAAATGTTTAAATAACAGATGCTAGGCACTAATGATGGTAAAATTAAAGGAAATACTTCAAACGCTCTACCTTTATACATGGAAGCAGTGGCAGTAATAAATAAGAAGTACAAAGTACAAAATAAACATGCAAGTGGTATAGAAATGAATTTAACAGATTATCATGCAATCAAGGTAAACATTATCCTTAGCCTTAACACCACGTATATATTAATTCTATTAAAAATATAATATTTCCAGGAAGTCCATGCTGAACCAAATTTATTTAAATTATTAGTGCATTCGCTGTGCCCTGACATTTATGGACACGAAATCATTAAAGCTGGCTTAATCTTAAGCTTATTCGGTGGGAGTGGTAATCATGCAGAAGTACGCGATGATATTCATGTATTAGTTGTTGGTGATCCTGGTCTTGGAAAATCACAAATGTTACAAGCGTGCGCTCGTGTTGCACCAAAGGGTATAGAAACTATTTAACGATTACAAGGTATTCATACTCAAGCATAAACCAGCACATAATGATTACTATTTAAAGGTGTTTACATATGTGGAAATTCGAGTACATCCTCCGGATTAACAGTAACGCTTACGAAAGAGAACGGAACAAATGATTTTGCTCTTGAACCCGGTGCTCTAGTTTTGGCTGATAAAGGATGTTGTTGTATTGATGAGTTTGATAAAATGTCAACTCAGCATCAGGCTTTACTTGAAGCTATGGAACAACAAAGTGTGAGTGTCGCTAAATCTGGTATTATATGTTCTCTACCAGCGAGAACATCAATTTTGGCAGCAGCCAATCCTATCGGTGGTCGCTATGACAGATCCAAAACACTCATTCAAAATTTAAATATGAGCGAACCACTTCTTTCTCGATTTGACTTGGTTTTTATACTGCTGGATCGTCCTAATCAGGTAGAATTTTGGAATCTATACACAGATTTGATCTATTGGCGCACTGCCAGGTTATTGTTATTATTATTGCATTTTTTAATAGGTACTAGACAAGTTTTTATGTGAACACGTAATGTCATTACACGCGGGATTGAGGGAGAATAGAAATCAGAAAAATTCTTTTCGTAAGTCAAACAATCAACCATCAACCAGCCAGAATTTTACTTTGAGGTAATTTATATTTGTATACAACAAATATAATATAAAACAACATTGTTTTATAAAACTTCTTAGTTACGTAATGAAATTATGTTATTACAGAGAGAAGTTAAGCGTTTCAAATGGTGAAACCATTGATAATATACCTCATTCGATTTTAAGAAAGTACATTTCGTATGCGCGGCAGTATGTCAGGCCAAAGTTGTCGTCGGCTGCTGCTCAGGTGATACAGACTTTTTATTTTGAACTTCGTAGGAAAAGTCAAGTTCTTGGCAGCATACAGGTTTTTCATAGACAACTAGAAGCTCTCATCAGGCTAACTGAGGTACATTTATAATTTTCAAGTTGAACTGTTATTAGCTATTGTTTATTACATTATATCGTTAATATGATTTTTGAAAAATATATGCAAACTTTGATGTTCTGCATATCGCTATTTATACTTTATTATCAAATCCAGGCTAGAGCAAAGTTGGAACTGCGTACGGAAGCTACTGAAACGGATGCTTTAGAAGTTGTTGAAGTATTAAAAGCGACATTAGTAGATGTTTCTGATGGAAGTACATTCTCTTGCTTACCGTCTACTACTACTGGTAAAGTTACAAAGAATAAGGTAAGCGTTTAAATGAAATTCAATACTTTATATGATTTACTATAGCGCCAAAGAATATTTGTATAAAAATATTTTGTTCCAACTTAGGTGCAAGCTTTTATCAGTTTATTGCGGAGCGAATCGGAGCTAGATAAAAAAAGTATTTTCTCTGCCACGGAATTAAAAGAAATCTCAAAAAAAGGTGGTATAGCGATAGACGACTTTACTGGCTTTATATCGAAACTAAACGAAGAAGGTTTTCTCTTAAAAAAGGGAATAAATATGTACAAGTTAATATGCGATTAAGTCACTCGTTAATTATTGTTACTATTACTAAATTTATATTTTTATAAAATAATTCATATATGAGACAATCTACAGTTTCCATTTCCTTCATATTCTCACAGTGTGGAAATAATTTTTTTTTTAATAAAAACTGCGTGAACTGCGATATTAGTTTTTATTTTATAATATACATTAGTAATATACGCGTGTACAATTTATGATTATTGGACATGAATTACATTTATAATATCATGTAAGACAAGATGCTGTTACAAGAAGGCAATATGGTATGCAAATCCATTCTACATGGTATCATCAATAAAAAATAAAAAGAAGCTACCAAACCTCAAAGCAATGAGCTTTACATGGTAAACGCCAGTACAAGTATCGACAGCACGAAGGACGAGGCTTGTGGAAACATCCAGGTCTACAACATGGCCGCTTGGGGACGTAAACTTTGGGTGGCGGCACAGGAGCTGGTGGTACCGTAACCGTGCACCTAAAAAATGCAAGATAAAAAATTTTAAATAATATTTTAAAATTAGGAAAAGAGTATAAAACGCAATCATCCTGACCTGTGCCGAGCGGACGAAGGAGAAACCAAGCTTGAGTCATTTCAGCAACGAAGATCATCAATTCTATATCCGTTTGACTGTTTGAAGTTAATTAAAGTAGTAGAGTCCATTTCAAAGGTCGACAGGCGACTCTCATGAGACATCTTGGAGGGCAAGGTGAAGGACACGGGGGAGGACAATAAGGAATGCATTTTGGTGGACAGGGTCCGCACGGCACGGGTGGAGTGCAAATGGTTATTCGGCATGGCGGTGGACATGGTATGCAGGGGGAACAGGGCATGCATGGTGAACATGGTATACATGGTACGCACTGAGCCGAAGGTGGACATGGTCTTGGACAGCAGGGACCAGCAGGACATGGTGGCGGAGCGGCCAGCATGCGTGAAGAAGAGGAAGGAAACGAGTCGCAGGCTTGACAAGACATTTTTTTGTAGTTTTATCAATTTAGTTTAACTTTTTAAAGTTTTATTCATTATTCAGAGAATTTTTATGAAGTATTTTCAATGAAATATATTATTTGCGGATGTTGTTTACACGAGAATTTTAACTGAAGTGCTTTTTTTTCTATAGAATTTATATCGATGCGATGTTCAAGTGGTTTTTGGAAGATTCTCAACTGTTCTTCTAATTGCAATCTCTATTGTGTTAGAAATAATTTTGTACATTTATTATAAGAAATATTTATTTCTGAAAAGTAGTTACAGCCAGTTTTTTGCGTGTAAATAGTATTTTATTATAAATATATATATTGGGTATCATACATCAGCATGTTAAAAGGATAAAGATTGGGGTTTTCTAATATTAGTTTTGAAATTTTAGCATGTGGGGCAACAAGACATAGAACAAATAGGGGGTGGACAACAAGGCATGCAGGGTAAACAGGGCGGTGGGCATGGAGGTGGACATGGAGGAGGGCACGGCATGCATGTCATTCGAACTGTTCCATAAGGAGGACAAGGTGGGCAGCAAGGCGGAGGTGGACAGCAAGGCGGAGGTGAACAACAATAAACAGGTGGTGGACATGGTGGAGGGCACGGCGGTGGGCAACATGGTGGAGGGCAACATGGTGGAGGGCAACATGGTGGAGGGCATGGCGGTGGGCAACATGGTGGAGGGCACGGCGGTGGGCAACGTGGTGGACATGGTGGTGGACATGGAGGACAACATGGCGGGCATGGTGGAAGGTAACAGGGTGGTGGACATGGAGGAGGGCAGCATGGTGGTGGACACGGTGGAGGACAACATGGCGGTGGGCAAGGCGGTGGACAGCATGGTGGTGGACACGAAACTATTTTAAACTTCATGGGACAGGGTGGTGGCGGACAGCAAGGATCGCAAGGAGGTGGACAACAGGGATCATAAGATGGTGGTGGACAACAAGGGGGTTGTGGATAACAAGGATCACAAGGAGGTGGACAAGGTGCAGGACAGGTACTGTCGCACTTCAGCCTGCAGTAAGCTGCCAAAGCAGATTCTCTGGCTTTATCGGCGCAATAGAACTTCCTAAGGGCGACTTCGGCATCACCAAGGTCAGTCAATTTTAATAAAGCCGCACGACCTGGTCCACATACTGGATACAACTTAGTCATGCATTCTGGTCTTCCCATGCAGTCGAACATCATGCATCTGTCTTGCAATCCGTTTCTCTTAATGCATTCGCAACGGTACATTATACTGCCACGCAATTCGAAACTCTTGCATGCCTTTACTGGACTCTGAAATTATTATTGGTCAGATCTCATTACCATATAATTAAGGGATGCTTTTATGTATTACTCACGCAGCAAGGAGGACAGGATGGTGGACAACAAGCTTGTTGACAAGGGGATCCACACGATGGTGGTGGACATACAGGACAACACGTAGGTGGTGGACAGGGTGGCTCATCCCACTCGCAAGGTTTTCTGGAATAATTAAAAAAATCACGCGGTAAGTACTAAAATTTTTGAAAAATTATTTGTATGCACGCATACTTTCTTTCCATGGTGCTGACGAGACATTTTAATTGCGCTAATAGCTCTCGCCGTCTGTCACAATTCGGATTCTTCCCATCGCAAGGCATTTTTATTCGATTTTATTAAATGTAAGAGATATCAAATCTTATGAAGGATTTATCTATTTTTTTAGCGATTTTTTAAATTATCTTCACACTTTTAATTTATCATGACTTTTTCCTCGAGCTCCTGGATAACTATTAATTTAGACAGAAGGACTCATCTACTTAAAATTTGGATAATTAGGGGATCAGTAAGAAATCATCCCAGTTCCAATGACGTTTATTGTCAAACTGAAATATGTTTTTTCAAAAGAAAAAACATCCTAGATGCTGGGCAACGATTGTTGTCACGTTGTAAATATCGATCGTCAATATACTAAGGAACAAATCTTAAGTCCGTTTTATGGTGTATAAAAATTCTTTATTGTTTTATATGGTAGTTAAAAAGGATTGCAGGTGTACACATAAAAACTAGTCTTGATAATATTATATTTTACTTATTAATTAATATCATGTTATTCAGTATGTGATGGCGTTGGGATTCGGCGGCATGGGATATATTTCCGGATGTTTCGCTCGATAATATTTTCCGGGAGGACATATTGCCCATGGTTTAACAAGACACTCTGGTTGTCCTTGACACTCACTCAGTGGACAGGAATCCTGAAGACCATCCCTGTGAATACATCCGCAACGAGTATACAGAATGCCTCCACGCATTTCCGGATATTTCATATCTCGAGCATCCTTCATATAGTAAGAAGAAAAGTAAAAGAAGTATTGATTAAACTGGTTTTATAAGATGGCCATTAACTAAAGTTACTGACTAAATATTGTGCACGTTCCTGTTCCTTGATATTTCTGCTACTTTCTATTCCGTTCTCTTTGCAGTAAATGCTACGGCCACTTTCCTTATCCATTTCGCGTCCATTTATACCGTTAAGTCGTCCATTCTTATATTCAGAGCATGTGTCATTTTGTGACTCTTCTATGGGTATCATAATGTACATAGGCGGTGGTGATGGTTTTTGTGGTTTTTGTCTTTGTTGCTTTAGTAAATTCATTTGATGTTGACTATGGATAATTAATGAAAAGTCCGTTATACTCATTAAGTAAAATCTAATTGTAAAAATAATTTTGTTTGACTGAAAGCTCACCATTCTAGAGCCGTGACGGCAGCTTTTAAATTACAAATTACATCGGCAGGGTCAATAACCTGTGTTTCCGTCATGATGATGACGATGATTTTAATATTACTTGTGATACGATTATATACTTGTTAATTTAATTGTGTTGAATGAGTACAGAGAATTTTTACATGACGTTCAAAAAGTGTCTTTTAGTCTGACAGGTGAAAGAGAATTTTGTTTTTTTTTTATTATTTCTTTTATTCTTTTGAAATTCCTCAGTCGTCATATTTTCTTATGCCATAGCTAAGCTGTGAATATAACTTAATATACGATGTTGGGGTGTAATAATTTAATTGAGAGGCCATTTAAAACATTTTGGGGGTTGAGTGGATGGTGGAAATTGTTCAAAGCAATCAGCTGGACATGGATGTGGCCAGATACAGGGTCGTTTTTCAGTACTGTGCTTGCAACCTGGTCGTTTGCAATTTCTAATAGAAATTTTTACTGCATCGAAACATGGATCCAATTCTTTTTGAGTTTCTTCTGTGTTTATATTTTTGGGGCATGATGACGTCGGTATATATTTTTCATCGGGATCCAAACCGTTGTGGGATTTTTTGACGCAAATTTTTCCTTCGACTAGCCCAACTTGCCTTTGTGATTTCTGCGTGAACAGGCAATTTCATAATGTTATTTTTTTGTTTTTGCATTATTATATAATGTATAATTTTTACTGATACCTACCATTCTTGAAAATTTGTATATCGAATAGTTTGGATCACTGTCGTCACTCTGGGATTTATTTACTTAGTCATTTCTATTATAATTTAAAACCTCAAGCTTACATCATCTCGAAATGATAATTAAAAGTACTAGGTCAAAAACAATTGCACGCGCAATCGTTGTGAAAAACGAATTGAAGCATCATTGGAAATTTTAAATACGGATTGATTGGTTGACAAAGACACTCTTGCGAACAAACTTAAAATTACTATTTTATTTAATATATCACCCTCATACAATTCTTTTATATAATATTCAATAAAATGTTTCTAAAAAATTCTTCAATCGATTATCACGAATCATACTTAAACGTCGCCATGTTAGTATCAATACAGTATATTTTACCGGGATATGAGAATGTTTGAATTTTTGAAGTTGCTGTACAACAACAAGGCTTTGCTGTGATCGTGGAGGTCGATTTGAGACGTAATTTTTCTTTTTGATTTCCACGAGAAGTACACCGATGTGCACATATGAAATTCTTGGATGACGATAAGTTCTTCTTGTCTATCTTAGATTTGGATTTTGATTTCATTTCAGATCTTGATTTGGATGTGCAAACTGATGATTTTGATTTTGGCGCCGTGCAAACGGTCGTTGTAGATTTTTGCATAGTGCACACAGAGGTCTTTGACTTTTTTGGCATGGCAGACATGGTCGAACTTTCACCCTTTGTTTCCCAACACTTAGACCTGCACTTTGTCACCCTGACGTCACAGCTCGACATCCTGTTATAATGCACGTAATGCATTTTAATATTATACTGATAAAAAAATTGATACATGATATCATACCTGCTTGGTTTCCTTCGCTTTGATATTACAAAATTGATGATGCGCTTGAGAATTCCATGTCGTTTTTTTCTGTTGCATGATCGCTGCTTAGTCATTTAATTGAGTATCCGTTATAGGAGTGATAGTTCTTGGAAGCAACGCTGATTTATTTAATGATTATTGATGATTCTCCTGCCAACCTCATTTTCGCTGTCATTTATAAATTTTCTTCATCACATTCTCACGTTCTCACAGATGACAGATACAAAAGAGCATCTGAGAAGTCTTCATGGTCAATTAAAAATTATATGAAATTACCTACTAAATTATTTGTATGGTAATCGCTTTGGATTTAATTATTTTAATTAGTTTTTGGAATTTAATATTGATCAAATTGTACAGGTGATGTCAAATTTGGGATTCTTTTTCAATAGCAGCATCGTCTTCTTGGTTGTCTTGGACAGCATATTGGTGGATAATAACAAGTAGAAGTTGGACAACATATGGGGGGTTTACTGTATGACGTACATCTTGGTGCTTGTACACATCTTTGTGACGTCATTGGTGCTTTGATGGAAGTAACGACGTTGCTGAAGAATTTTGAACTAGTTAATATTGTTATAAAATGGATATAAATATTTGAAAATTTATATTTACTAGTATTGGCCTCTGATCGGCTTTATTTGTAATCCTATAGTACCGCCCAAAATAATTTTTCCTTTCTTCTTATTTTTATCTGGTTTTCCTGTACCGGTCTTGCCACTTTTCTCACTCTTTTTATTGGACGTTTTCGTTTCCTTCTTCTTATCTGCCATTTTCAGAAGATACTACCTTCAAAACAAGGTTTTCGAATTGTACGTTGTATATTAGAATTTAGAATTTTGGATTTTTACTAGGAAATTTAAAGATTCCGAATTCAGGTTAGCATTTTTTGGTACGGATATGTCCTGAAAATTATTCATTTGTTTTTTTCTCATTCTACAGATCATTTCGTGACATTTGAAAACAATTTTTTCAAAACTCAATTATCCTTCACGCAATCTAAAAAAATGCATTTATCTATTATTTATGCGTTTATTAATTTTGCCCCGATTTTCGATACAGAAAATTATACTCCATTATTATCTAGCATGGTCTTGGACAGGACGGGGGTGGGCAGCATGTTGTTGGTGCACAACATACTGGAATTGGGCAACATAATATTGGAGGGCAACGAGGTGGTGGGGGTGGAAGACAGCACATTGCTGGAGAGCAAAGTTGTCCGCGTGGTCTGAAATTGTATAAATTTATTTTATAATTATTCTACCTAATTTTAATTTACATTTACGGTACACGATCATTATACATACGGGCAAATTTTAACTGGTTTATCAACGATGCCTATAGTTCCACCCATTCCTGCACCCTTTGGAAGAGCTTTGGGTTTCTTCTTCTTATCCTTGGCATCTCCTTTCTCACCCTTCTTTCCCTTTTTCTCAGCTTTTTCTTTCTGTTCTTTGCCCTTTTTCGGCGGCATCTTTAACAGTGTACTAAAGTAAAGTAGCCCAGAGTCACGGTATTTTATAAATTAATTAGTCAGCCAAAGGGGTTGGGGTTAATTTTGAATTTGGAAGTTCATTACTGCCTCTCGTTACAGCTTACAGATTTCTCATTCCATATTGACATTACAACTGTCTTTTTAATAACAAAATACAATCGTTCTTGCCAACCTAAAAATAACTAAAAATAATAAACTTACCAGCTCAGTCTGCATAACTATATCATTAAAACACCAGAACGTGTTTAATGGCAATTTGGAAATAATGAATTCCACTTAATTACAGTATGTTGTCGATCCAATGATTAATTAATTTGACCAAATTTCACCATTATGTAATTCGACTTTCAAAAGTGCATTAATGAAGAAGGAAATGTATTAATTTATTATAAAATAAACAGGATACATAGCACAATAGTTTTTGTTTCTACTGTAAATATAGAAAATGATGTTTTATCATAAAAAGCATCAATTCTTCAACAGCAACGTGGTATAGGACATTGAGGTGCCAAGCAACTGGGTTGAGGACAACAATCCGGTCCTCTTCTGTACCATTTATCCGTCTGTTAACAGAAACAAAGTATGTCATTAAAGAAATAATCATTGTCTTCTGAATATCCAAATTTTAATTCTTTCTAAAGAAATACTTACACCTTGCGCCATATAACTACGTCCAGGAATTGGATAGGCCAGGTCTCCACCAACGGATAATAAATTTGATACCACTATGATATCAGCTGTAGAACTGTAGGTGATAAGAGGCCTTTTCGAGGGAAATGTCCAAGCTGGTTTACATTCGTGTGGACTTGGCTTCACATGCCAAGCTTCTGGATCATTTCGACAATCGTATCTCACGCACAAAGGAGCTTTTGCGTTGCTACGCCTACAAAATCAAATTGCTATGTTGTCAGTGAAAATTCTAGAAACACTAATTTTTAACTTACAAACAATCCATTTTAGCGAAGAGACATTTCAAGCGGCGCAATTCTTGACCCTCGTTAGTCACTCTATTTGAAAAACCCCAATTGTGCATCGCCTCAGCTACCCCTGTGCCGTATCCTTTAGAATATTCCATGGTACAAGCCATTTTTATAAGATTTTTTTAATTTTTCGTTTCACCACTCAAAATTTTGAATCATACATTCACGGATACAAATATTTAACAAAATGCGGCGTGGACGCGTATCGATTATGTAGAAGTCACTTGTTGAATTTTTAACGTTTTCTCAATTTGGCCAAAAAAAAATAACAGGTTATATAACGCGGGAAATTTTAAAAAATCTTATATAGTCGTTGGCGTAAAATAAGATGAGGTAAGATTGATAACAGTGCCAATATAATGCTCTTGTTGGTTCATTAATTTAAGTATCTGTTTGATGTTATAGTTTTCAATATTTACCATGCACCATGAGTCATGATCATTCACCATGGATTAGCTGTCCTTCTAAATATGGTTTACCCCATAAAATTATTCCAAAACTGTCTACAAGTATTCAATTTGGAGGAGTAAAATACGAAGCTCGTGATGTCTTGCCCACCCCACCGGTTACCTACAGTCCGCCGCCATTCTATCCAGTTCCCATTAGTGAGTAAATATAATAATTAATTAAGATTAGGTAAATAATATTTCCAAATTTCATATCTGGTAGGTTCTACTCCAATTTGTGGATGTCCTGGCGATCTTCTGCCACCAGTGACGCTGTGTGCTTTGAAACCAAGTTATAATGTTTAAAATGTAATTCCAAAATACACATTTGAATTATTGAAAAATAGTAGGAGTTTTATAATTTCGTATTTAGCAAATACAATTCTTAAGTCATTTCTTCATTCATATAAATATTTGTTATGGATATTTTGAGAATTTGGTATTGTAGAATTATCAACGTCGACAGCCTGGTCCAGGAAGACAATAAGAAACGCAGCATCCAGCTGGTGGACAGCACACAGTCGGTGGTAAAACTCTTTGCGCCATTACTTCTCCAAGTGCGATAGGCCTAGTATTGATATTTTAAATATAATATTTTAGTATTACAATTACGACAAAAGATTGTAGTAACTTATTGAAAAAGAGTGACTCACGCAATACATGTCTTTTTCGGAATATTCTTTCTCTTTTTCTCATCCTTTTTATTATCTTTACTGTCTTTCTTATCTTTCCTCCTGTCCTTATCTTCTTTTTTGTTACCCTTATCCTTCTTTGGTGGCATAGCAATAGTTTATTCTTTTCAGAAAAATTTAAATCATCAAAAAAACATATATAAATAGTTACGAAATATTGTGATGATAATTTTTTTTAATTTTTCACAAAATTTTCGAAATATGTGATTTACAACCAAATCCTCCCGACTGTCTCCATAACGTTACTCGTAACCAAGCAAATTCTGTTTTGTTCCATATTCATAACATAGTAGTAGTGAAATCGTAGTAAGTACCAGTCTTTTACTACAAATAGTAACTTGTTTGCCATTTTCAAACACCTGAAGAAAGTACTCAGTTGTATCACTGGGTGTGTCTCTGTACTATAATTATACCTGAAATTCTATCATTAATAGCATACAATTCTTTTTTCATTGTAGTATTAGATAGTAATTAGTATAACTTTAATACTGTAAAACATGTTAGATTGTTGGTTTTACGATTCATAAAATCAGTGTAGCATGGCGAATGGCGATTTCATTGATGGTAACCATAAGTGTCAATGGTGTCAGTACAGCCATGTGATGTGTGATGGATTGGATAAAGAGAAGAAGTTAATAATGTGTAGAATGATAAGGTATTGAACGTTTCCACTAGAAGCATCTCGTCATTCACTCTCTCTAGTTGATTCAATATTGTTGAATCTGGGCTTTACGTTTGTATTGTTATAACGGATTTCTATTTCGGTATCGCGAATAATGGGGTTAGGTAGTTTTCGATATAGGCTTGTAATAGCATTTTTCGTACTTTTGCTGCTCTGGCAATCGACGAAATTTTGGTCGCCGTCCGTTCAAGACTCGACGTTACACGAGGTAAGTAATTTCTTATTGTTAACCTATAATTGCTATAAAAAATGACTTTCTATGTTTGCGCGCTCCTTCCTGTTAATCTTTATTTATTCTGGATTCTTATACTGAGCGATTTATCGTTTTTTTATTATTGTAAGATTTTCTATCATAATTATTACATTCGACTGATGAAACTGTATCAGTTGCTATCGGATTTTTGTATTTTTGTTATCTGTGTTGTTGGTACTATTTTATTAACTTGATGTTTTGATTGGATTATGATGAACTGATAATTTTGAATATTCTTTATGTATTGTTTTTAACAGAATTTTTATGAAAGATCTAGAGATAATTTATCTTCTATGTGCATAGTGTTTTAATATTACTAGTTGCTCTAACGATAAGCACAAATTTTGTTCAAAATTATATTTTCCTAGCTGTACGATGCTTTATTTATAGGCTTATGTTCTTATTCTGTAATTCTTTCATTGCTTGAGATTTTTGAATCTGTGTCAAGTCTTATGCAGCGCAGTTACAGGTAAAGCAAACTGCTGAAGAAGTAGCGGAAAACAGAGACAATTCTGAAACTCAAAAAGTTCTTGTAACTGTGTATTATGAAGCTCTCTGTCCAGACTCCAGGAGTTTCATTGTTAAACAGTTGGTACCAACGTTCCAGACGTTACCTCAAAATGTACAAGTAGAACTGGTTCCATATGGAAAAGCTAAGGTATATAAATTATGTGTAATATATTTGTTTCAATTATAAGCCATTAAAATTGAATACGAAAACAAAAGCAAAAGAATGAAACGTTAATGTTCTTCAATTTGTCATTATTATAGAAATATAGTTTTTGCAGTGACAGAAGTGGAATGTGTAAATTTGTTATTTTTTATTATTTGTACAATTGTTATTTGCAGATATTATTACTATCCAACTTATCGATATACACCTTCTTTTACAGACTGTCAATATTGACAATGGTTATGAATTTGAATGCCAACATGGACCTATTGAGTGTCAGGCTAATATTATACATGCTTGTTCCATTAATACTATTAAGGATCTAGCATTGCAGTTGGAATATATATCATGTATGATTCAAAATAATATTAAACCTGTGAATATAATGCAAACGTGTGCTGAACAAATGGAATTGGACTATCAGCCAATACAAGAATGTTCTGATGGTCCGAAAGGGAAAGATCTTTTAGCTATGTATGGTGAAATGACTCATGCCTTGAAACCAGCTGTCAGTTTCATCCCTACTATTACATTGGACAAGGTAAAACAAATTTTCAATATCAAGATTTACCATTACTTGAACGTTAATGTACAATTTCCAAACTTTATGACATTTACTTACTTTATATGTTCTTATTGATTTAATTTCAGAACTCGGATAATCAGCCAGCTATACTCAAGAACTTATTGCACCAAGTATGCCTGTTACTTAAATCTCCACCTCCAGGTTGCATATAGTAAAATCAGATTATATTGAACACGAAGGAGTAGCAGCAGTATAATATTTTTTACCAGGACAATATGACATATCATTATGATCTCCAGTGAATGTTTTTGTCATATAACTTCTAAAAAAATCGTCTAAAAAAATCGTACGAGAAATACACTTTTGTAAAGACACATTAACATAACATAATTTACCTTTGCATATTATAAGAATATCATTCGATACATTACTAAAGTTCTTTCAATCTAAAATGCTGCCTTTTTCGTGTCTTCGATAAATAAGGTCCATTCGTGCTTAACGTTTTAATCGGGTTTTATTTGTTACTTTAATTAATTATTGACTGGTTGATAATAAGTTCTATACCACTATGTGATAAGGTAATAGATTACGGTAACGTCATCCGCTGGAAGATAACTATGTATAGAATTTATATAGTGATATTTGTTTTTCGACTTTACACAGAGAGTATACTTTCAGTTTAATTTTGTTTACCAAAAATAAGTATATAAATTATTAAAAAAATTGTTAATTTTCTTAGTCGCTATCGTATATCTTCCATTGAAAATTGTTACAAATAATGGGAACAATTTTGAGTGCAATTACTCCGTGCTGTACGAAGATAAATTGTGGGTGAAAATATACTAAGAAGATATATGTAACATATTCGTTATAAATGGAAGAGTTTGAAATGTTATGAAATGTGCTTGCTCGTGTTTTGTAATTCATGCATTAAAGTTGAAAATAATTCTATGAAATTGCAATGTGATCATATTCTTTTTACCCACTACAACTAGCATCTTCAATTTTTTCGTTTTTTTTGTGTAAAAACGAAGTTGAGGACAGACAAACAGATCTGAATAAAATGCCATTGAAAAACAAATTACTTTTACTCCCAACGTACAGTAATCTAATCAAGCGTCATTGGTAAGCCTACATATTATTAATCCATCAGTTGCAAATTGTCCAACTTTTCGCTCGAGTAGAAGCCTGCTTTCACTTGTCTACCGCCAAAAAAGCGTCCATTTAGATCTACAACAGCTTTGATGGCACTCTCTATTCTTTTAAATTCTACAAAAATTCGAACAGCTTCTTCAGCAGGTGCATCGATCACTTCGTGAATAATGACGCGGGCTACGTCACCATATTTGGTGTTACATTCATCTTTGACCTCAGGTTCGAGGTCTTCATCGACTTCACCAGGACCTACCATGTTCCTCAGCAAAACAACCTATAGAATATATTGCATTATTTTTCGAAATTATTTATGTAAATAGCACAGGTTTTTAATACAAAGTTATTAGTGTAAATGATGTAACAATTACTAATATATACCTTGCTAGGCGACTTCATGATTTCTGTAATACTAGGTTCTTCTTGTGGTTGTGATTGTACTTGCGATTGTTGCCCTGGTACTGCTGGAGGTGGTGAGACGGCAACAGGCGGTGGTGGTGGCATTAATTGTTCCCTTTCGCCGACAATTCGGCCACCGCGTTTACTTGTTTTTTCGACTTGAAGTGCCACTGACATGCCTTGTTCCTTTTTACCCAGACCTTGACCTTCTTTAAAGCCATACTTGGCCATAATTTTGGCAGCTACCGAGGATGTAGCGTATCCCATATTGGAAGATTGTGCTCGTGGTGTTGGAGGAGGTAGGTCTGAGGATTCTTGTAAGGATGGTGGTGGTGCTATGGCTGCACCGCCAGCAATGCCCCTTGAAGAAGGTGTTCTTTCCTCGTCTCTTTCAGGTGCAACCATAGTATTGTTTCCCGGAGTAGCCTAACATGAATAAAATTAATATAAAACTGTAATATTTCTAAAAAATATAGAATATTTATTAGTATTTATTACCTGAGTATCTTCAAAACGCGTATTATCACGTCTCCTCTTACGCAACTCTGTTTCTTGATCATGTTCACGGTCACGAATATCACGTAATTCTTTAACTACTTTTTCATATTCATTTGGCCACATTGGATCATATTCGTTAACAACATTCCAATCGAATTCTCCTCCAACACTAATACTATTACCGCCACTGGTTCCCAAAGAATTACTAATTTGTTGTTCGTCTTCTCTATCGTTCTCCCTATTTGTCTTTGATTTTAAATCTATTACAGGAGCTAATACAGCTGCAGCTTTTCTGTATTGCTCTCGCTTTGGCTATAATTAAAGAAGTTACGAATATACAATATAATAATCACTAAATATAAAAATCAGTATCACAACATTGGCAGACCTATTGCACTGAGATATTACCTGCGTGGTGGCAGCTTTTTTTAGTTGTAGTTGGGATTGCAATAATTTTATTCCAGACGACCAACCAGCTACCTTCTCCGATGCTCGATGTTTATCAAAATCATCATATAAAGACATAATTAATGTTTCTTCAATACCCGTAGTATTTACATGTCAAACATAACATAACCTCAATAAAAGACGCTGAGGTTTTGAACGTAAATTTTCACAAGATAGGAAAGTCATTTGGACTACAGCACGTAGTGCCATCTGATGTTGTCTTAGAGATACAAACTGTACTACGATTCCTCACACAGTAACTTTTAAATTTTAATTAAAATCCTCAAATTTAATTGCTACCAATTATGTATTTACAATTTCTACATTTACTCATTATTTCAATCTTCACAGTATATCATTATAACTATCTATTGCAGCATAAAGGTACCTTCCCACGTCGAACGGACTAGTAGTACAAGACGGATGACTCGGAAAACCAGATCCCTCATTGGTCAGATCCGATCATCACGAAAAAGTTATTCGACAGAACGGTCACGTAATGACTGATTTTGACCAATGAGGGATCTAGTTTTCCGAGTTATCCGTCCTGTACGACTAGTCCGTTCGACGTGGAGAAGGAACCTTAACCATTACCAAATACATTTATTGCATCAAGTCAAATAGTAATTGCAGAATTAATTAATTAACCAAGAAAATTTCAAGTGAACAAACGTAAAAGAATATAATCCTTACGTTTCATAAATAATCTAGCAAATTGTGCTTCTATAAATTAGTACGATGCTCCATCCTCAAGAAAACTCAGGTATTATATTTGTTTAAAAAAAAGAAAAAAAATATATCTGCAGTCCCGCTACCGCAGCCAAAGAATTTGTTTTATACATATGTATTATACATGAGCATTTTTAAGTTTACATCTTGATATACAGACACGAGAAACTACAGTTAATTGTTCCCAGCCGTAACAAAACTCCGAAAGGGAAGTTAAAGCTGCCGCGTATAAAGCGTGCGGGGTGAGTTGCGGTTGAATTGTCTTGCGGTTCTCTGCGTCTGGTGCAGACAATTTCCACCTTTATGTACCTTTAATGTGACAGGTGCGAAAATATGACGGCGTGCACCGCGCACAAGTTTGCACGGTACCATTGCGTGGGCACTTGAGGTGGATAAGTTCATACATACACGGCCGGTGTGTAATAGGGCGGACATTTATTTATTTACCCGCAACGCTGACAATTCCGAAGTTTTAACCGGCCAAGTAGGTATAATAATACATAAGGTACGATACGCGTACGTATATTTTTTAATACTTTCAGAGCCTGAGAAAAATGCCTGTCAACATGCCGTGACTGAGTAAAAATACTAACAGGACAATATACTGATACATTATCACGATATCCAAGTCAATGTCCTCTGAATCTAAAGTCTATAAATTATATTTTAATCAGCCTGTCAATACGTTATCGTTAACCAACAGTGCGCGACAAGTTTTGCATTCATTTTTTTTTCCATAAATTTCATGTACAGCGAACTCGACGATGAATTTAACCCGCGCATTATCATCGTGCTTGTTTGACTCGAATCAAATTTTGGATGCACACTTCACGCTTGACTTACTTGATATCTAATGTCTTGCAGGAATATTATGGAGATCCTATGCAAAGGCTACTATTCACAGGGACGAGGAAATGAGAAGTCTGTAGCTGCGTGCATTCTTGTAACGTGATGCGTCGTACGAGTCATCGAGAAGGTCCCCAACACGTTTCTATGTGTCTAGCCGCGCATGAAAAATAATCACCGTGTGAATGGCCGAACAGCTATCGTCTTTTAGTTAGTTGAACCCATTAAAACCAGTTTTCCATCTTACCGTATCTTTTTACGCACATCGCACGGTCGATTAGGCAAATCCACAGGTTACTGAACTTTGAATGAAACTGAAAATTAAGAACCGTCTAATACCTTTTTTACAGTACATAATGTATAACCAGCACGCGATGCTTCGTAATACTGAGTTACGTACACAACAATTGATACTTAAGAAAAGTCACTATACTGTATATTAAAGATTGTTTTTTTTTATTTTCAAATGGAAGATTATAATTATAGGCTATATATGGCTATGTATGATAATGAAATTTTAAGAATTTCCGCTCGTAGTTCCTGAAATGCAGATTCGGTCGTTTTCTCTGATTAACAAAGGATTTATGGAACCGAAGTTGATATCACAAACGGAAGTATCGCGTGTTGTGTGAGGTTTATCGTGCAAGAGAAGCGAGTACCTTCTTCTTATAGCAGACATAAGTATCCACAGATAGTCACGTATTCGCAGTACTACTCTCATGTAGATACTCGGTGCTATCCTTTGCCTACAGCAAGTACATAACGACTCTGCACTCGTAGATAGAAGAAGGTAGCATTCTTGAAAGATGGGAAACGATTCGAAGTCTAAAGGGAAGTAAAGGAAAGAGAATTTTCTTATTAAATAAGAGAGCAAGAGTGAGGAAAATGCGACATGCAGATTGCCAGAAGACCTACCGGATACCGCCAATAAGAATTCCAAGAGACTTATTCCAAGAAACTCATGGACAGATCATGGCAGTTGAATGTTCGTGCGGTAGTTTATGGACGAGCTGAAGTAGAAAAAAAAAATGGAAAAAAGAAAAGCAGCTGTGGTAGGTACAATACGCTTTATTTTTATTAAACGGCTCTTACGTCACGGACCATCGAGTATCAAAGTACCGAAACGTTTCTTCGAATTCTCTGAATTAAGTTGTAAAATTAAATTTTGAACCTTCCGAATGTACCGGGTGTTCGGGTAAAAATGATTTGTTTGGTTACCGGAAGTGGATATGAAAAATTTAATAAAGACAAGAGCAAATATCCGGTTTTCTTAATTCCTCTTTGTTTCTTTATGTCAAACTCTTTTGTACCTGTACCGTATCGTTGTACGCGGACGTGGATCGCAGGGGGATAGTCGTAGCTCTTCTCACCGGTCAGGGAATTCATTTCTGGGATATTTCCTACACTGATCTTTTCTACGAACGCTGGCACTGAAATGCGCTATGGAAGAGAATACGATGGCTTCCTTGTCTGCTTTTTATTCTAGGTATACGTAAGATCCCTCTGTGCACACGGGTTGTTCCTGGCTCTCATGTGAATTCAAGATTCTTCGGTCGCAATTACCCCATAATTATTATTGCGCCAACAGCGCCAGCAAGTTAAATACGATTCAGGGATTGTCAGTGAGTTTTGTAGCTGCGGCCTTAGTCATTCCAGGATCCATAAACACTGGCAGCGATGCACGTCGCATCTAACCGACAACGGGGCTACGGTTAAAGACCGAAATTTATTACACACTGCGACGTTGACTCCTCGTATTATGTCCCAGGATATGGCGCCACCATGATACCTCAGGATCCTGACTTACGGGATGAAGTCCATTAGGATCAGAAGAAGGAAGTTATTTCGACTCAGGTATACCCATGAGGAACAGTCGACTTCGTTCAAATTCCATCAGATATGACACCTAAAAGTTTATTACGAATTTAATGAAGGTATACTGTTTTAGGAAGGATAAGATATACTGAATACCTCGAGCAGATCGAGATTCGTAAATCTCGCGTGAAATGATGATGTTGCAGAGCGGACTTGCTAACGCGATTACAATGGCTCACTTGCGTCCTGGGACCGGCTGCTCATGACTGTCTCAACTGCTTGGAAAACAGCTGAAATATAACGTTGATTAATGACGCCTTGACATGCACGGCTCTTGCCTCGAGGGATGCAACAAGTTCTGCATGCGAGCCCTTCGTACTCACAGCATCCACTAACCTAACCAACTATAGTAACGGTACACGCGACTCCCACTGCATATAAGACGGCGATGTCTTACACAGATCATAAGAGCCCGGGCACCAAGACCCTGGCTTGGCGTCCGGTCCGGCTGGATATTTACTTGTTGCACGTTTTTCCACGTCTAACTTAGCTTCTCGGAAATCCAGTTAGTCTGGTCTACTGCACTTTTTGATTCTTGAGCACTGAGATTTCGTCCCCGTGAGAAAATCATATGTGTCCTTGGTTTGACGTTGCTTCGAGGATACAGCTACTGTGCGATAAGGATTTCTTTAGGTTGACGTTATTACTACCATTTTGTACGTTGCGTGGCTGTGGTAATTCTTAGCGAATGCCATTTTCCAATTTCTTTCTACACTCGTTGACTTCTTGACCTTGCAAGAGAAGCATGCGAAAGATGACTATGCGAAGTATTACAGTTAGTCTTGAGTGTCCGTATGGATATTCCCTGTGGATTGGTATTAATGATAATTTAATGATTTGTGTTCGATTAATGTCTTAAGGTCAGTTCATATTTCTACGTTAGATCGACCATGATCGTCATTTGATACACGTATAGTAAGGCCTAGTCTAGTGCAGTAGCGGATTTTGCAAGATGTATTCACCCCTGGTATATGTAATACACACGGCAGCGTCTAATGGTAGAATGTTATTAACATTCTTGTAACTTTTATAAAGTCATCCAGTACTATTTCATTGATACTAATGATACGCGGACTTAGATAAGTAATATCTTGGATGGTGATTAGAGATCCAGCTGCTGTGAATATGAATCCGTCATTGCCGTCGGTAATGCCGAACTCACGGAAGAGGCCACTGCGGCAAGTATAATTAACTGAGATCAAAATTCTAATTTATTCGCTATTAAATGTACTCTGATATATCTTCACGTATGTACATCAGTACTGCACGCTAGTACTGTTATTAAGAACGTTGCCGAATACCAGCCATAATAAATCACATATCGGTATAGCATGTTGAATAATACCTCGGGCGTCGAGTGTTGTTGTTATGATCATCGTCATATTATAATTCAACAATAGCCAAGTACAATCATTGACCGTGCAGTGAATGACGGAAGTAAATAATTCTACGATTCGAAACGGATTCATTAATCATAAATAACATTCGTTATGGTATAAATATTTATCCACGTGGAATCGACGTGTTGCGAACTCTGAGTCTGGTGTCTATTAAGCGTGATTTCACGTCTCTCAACATACGTTAATTAATTATACACTCGTGCAGCCTGTTAACGTTCGTTAGAAAGCGTCCTCGCCGAGGGATATGGAAGCTGTGAGAAATTTCGTTCGCATTTAAAGGAATATTCGATCCTACCCTCAGGGTAACCAATGGAATCCTCTTTGGAATTAGTTGTCTAATTTTTGATCGATGACGATATATTGATTGCAAATATTGAATCAAACGCTTCCAATGACTGGACGGCATTGAACTATACGGTCAAGGTATTTACTTTACGTGTCGACCGTCAAATCAATTCTCTTTTACATCCTTTGTAATCGTCAGAGTATCTTCTTCCGTAAACGATTCGTCGAAAGTGTCCTGGACGTTGTTACTTCCGTGAATGTTGTTTTCGTTAAGAGTCGTTTATTATATTGAGTAAAACTTTCTTAACTCTATACGAGACTGCCTGACGAGTGAAATGAATGCTTGAGACGCGGCCTTAGCTTCTTTTGTAATTCATGTTTGCGGTTCTTCGTTTCTGTATGCCCTTTCCCGCCGTTTTTAATAGTCGACTCGTTACGGCGATTGTTTCCCTTAATTGCATCTGGTGTAATGACGGGAATAATTATTTTTACAAGGTGCTGGATAACGTAACAATTATCAGATTTCCTTGGCGCTAGGTTAGGTTGGGACTCGGATGCTGCATCAAAGTAAAGTCAATCTTTGGGATCAATTAGATAATCGGTAAAGCACTTGATGCATCCTGTAAAAAAAAATTCAAAACTTTAGTATCCTAACTTCAGTAGCAAATTTCATATACATAGGTACTACATACCATTTAAGGAAATATACTCAATGTAAATATTGATACATTACAGGTAATACAATTAACTGTTATATTCATAAGAATTCAATGAGATATAATGATGAGGAATATCAAATCAATGTGAATAATACAATAAGCGTGAGGTCGTTTACATTCCAAGATAGAAACAGGAAACGAAACGCTCACCGTGTCCCTTAAATGGTAATGTCCTTCACGAAAGTACCGCATCCTCGCGCCATATTAGTCCAAATAAAAGAAATATATTCTGTGGAATCCTCTGGGGATGGGTGTAAAGGGTACTCCATGGATGCTGTATAAAGCCTGGCAATCAATAGGCAGTCCTTTAAGGTTATGGGTACCTTGGTCGATCCTAGATGGGATATTAAATGTTATTCAACGAGCTTAGAGGTTATACCAGCTCCGCTGACTTCCGGAGCCGTGACTTCTGTCGAAGCCTGCAATTAGTAATTACGCTAGAAGGAGGATCCACAATACGATGTCTCCGAGATGATGGCCGACGGCGAGGAGAATATTTACGTGCAGCAAGAACGGCTGGACTTCGTGGACATCGTCAGAATTGGTACTGGTGTAACAGCAATGGCGATGACGGGACTCTTTCCGATGTCTTAGCATCGTGCAGCAGAGTTAGCATCTACCTTCTATAGGTAACCTACCTTCTGATCGGGATGGTTGTGCAGTTTTGCAAGCAGAAAATAATACGGTATGCAAATAAAGGTTGCTAACCTAGCTACTCGACTGCTCGACGTCTACGTACGTATACTACGTGTTGATCCTTCACGATATACCTACGTATACGATTATCCTTCTGTGCACTCTGGTGCATACACTTCTTTTCTTCGATATCTGCAGCTTGAAAAGTGCCGATTAACTTATCGGTTTTACGTAATTTCTGGATTTAAATCGATTGGTGAATCTGGAAGAATTCTTATTAATCACTTTAAGAACCCATGGAGTATTTCATCAATGCTGGAGACGTTGATGGTAATTGGACTGCTCCGCATGAATACACTGAGTCTATATTATTTTTATTAATATTTTATAATAGTCCAGAAGCGTCCTTATACTCTGGGAGAAGATCTGTATTCGTCACTAGTGTTATCCTTAGCGCCATGTCATTTCACATGGCAACTGAACTGAGCCCAGGGCAGTGTCACGGTAGGCTTGAGTCTCTGAGCGCACTTAGTATTTGTTTGATTTGTATGCGAGGGTACTATTCACATAAATAAATATCAGATACTGATCTGCTGCATGAGCAGGGCGTATCGTCGCGGTTCGAACTCCGAATGACGCTTCATATGTTATTTATATGTGGCAACAGTAACAGTGGTACTATACGTAACTAACAAGTCAACCTAGATATACAGTAATACCTTACCTCCTGTTTCTATACGTAATACGAACGTGGAGAATAAAACTAATGATACCTTTGAGAATTTCTTCAGATAAATTTTCGGTGGTCTCTTCGCTTATTGCAAGAACGATTAACAGCAAACGAAGTCATTAGACACGCGTGGCTACGTGCACTTACGTATATAGGTAGGTATGCATCTTCGCGTGCTCAGCGATTCTTTACTCGTTATCGAAAATCTTCCATCGAGCTAAGACCTGTTATTTATACTCGACCTATAATTTCCCAAGGGATCGTTTAGACTTGGGACCTTTGGTCCAGCGTCGTCGATCGAGCGACCTTTAACGAGTCTTACGTTTTTCCTTCATTGAGTGGGCGGGTACGCACAGCTTCCAATCGTTATGAGTAAAATAATTTCATCTGAAAGAAAGGCAATGAATTTTTTTGATAGAAATACTTAGAGTATATCTATATGCATATTTCATACGGTGATACAGGTATGTGGAATTATGGGTAAAATTTATTGTAAAAAAAAGTTCTAACAGCGACTTGACGTAAGACTGCTCACCTCGGCACCCTCGCATGTAACGTGATGGCATCCACTTTCTATGCAGACAGCAGCCGTGCGTCGGACAAACACCTTTCCTGGCTGGCCCTTGGGGTCAAAACTATTTTTCACAGAGGTTTCAAATAAATTATGCATGAATTGTGGTCATAATGCTGTTAAATAGGGTCTGCGCGTACCGCGATACCGAGTAGGGTCTCCATTGTGGATTTTTCTGGTATCCAGCACAATGCAGACACAACGAGCTCGTACGAATAGACAGCTCTTTCTGGTCTAGCATAAACCAATAATAAATACAGATATAGATATAAGGGTTCACAAGTTTAATAATAACTTACAGTAATAAACTAAACCAGACGATCCTGTACATAGTATAATGATCAAATGAATTTTTAATGTACGCCATATTGGATCATGATTTAATACGACTCATTAAAGGTTTGAATGGTATAATCGGAAATGGCTTGTAATTTGGTTTATGCATGGTGGATCACTATGGGAATCTGACTGTATGTACTATACGGTTGGAGATGAGGATAAGGACGTGTATGAGAAGACACGAAAATTGTAAAGAGTGTGGTATGGTATATAGTAGGTGGTATGGCGGTCGTGTTGAGGGCAGGTCGTGCCATGGGGGAGTCGCCCCACGCCCCCATAACGGTTGAGACCATTTCCATAATTACCCCACGATGAAACTTCAGCATGAGGAAGCGATGGGTTCGTTACGAGGTTAGGTATACGTGTACAGCCACGTCCGCGGAGGGTCCCATTTTGAAATCGGCAGTGGATACGGGTCCCTACGGCCATATTGTACAGGATTGTATGGGGCCTTGTTCTCTTTCGTAAGGATTACTTTTCTGCACGTAAGAGAATGTCTCCATCGTTGAAAATATACAGCTTGATATTTATGGACTCGATTGATACGTCCTTATGCCGGAATCATTCTCGTATTCTATACGGCAACAAGTATGGCGGTCCCCTATTCGGCCATGGTATTACAGTACCGCCGAGAACACAAGTACCATTGGTGTTTTACCTCAAGTCGTTTTATACCTTGAGAGGGTGGCGGGTTTGCATCTGCGTGCGAATTTGCGTGAACACTTACAATATCTATTTCATCGTATACATATGTAGCATATCCATACGTTATGTGCATTTACATATTACCCGATCCGCGTACACATAACGTTCGATATATCTCTGTCCCCTCTATATAGATGTCGGAGACTCAAATAAATTTAAAACCACGTATTATAGACTATCCAGCTCATTATACCGAGAGGTTATGTTCCCACTTGTTAGCTTGTATTATTTACGAGCACCTAAATCCTATGTTGTATAATAATAGATTTTTCTGTTAAGGATTCTCGTTAAAAGGAATGTTGGGATTTAAATGCCGTTAAACATGGATTGTGTGTGTGTGTGTGTATATATATATGTGGGAATTGTTGATAACCTAAGCGATTGGATTAATGTATAACAGCATGTGATTTTATACTTGAAAATTGTCTTTGCAAGCTCGCCATTAGCGTAGGTATCAAAATTGCGTGGGCGTATATACCTTTTGTACACGTTACTTTACCTTTACATACGTTGCTCCATGTTTAAGCCAGTCGGGTGCCGAGTACGGCCGAAGAGTCACGGAAGTAGCCGAACGCGCGGAGCCGGTTGTCGTGGTTCTTACCAGATGCGGCTGCAAGTCAGTGTCGCGTCAGTCCTCAGTGGAATTGGTCAGTGATCTGTGTCAGAACAGGGCCAGGCTGTCTGTACCGTCATTGTATTTATCACTACTGTCACGATTACTTTGCCCGTTACAAATAGTGCCACAGTGAGTTACCAGTGGGAAATTATTTGTTTTATCCTACTGTATATCTTCCTGCGCTGGACACCGGTTTTGGATAATACAACCGATTCTAGGTGAGTCGAGTACCGTTCCCTTCAAAAATTCAAGACTCCTCGCTGCCCATCACTGACTATACATCCTGTACATGTTTATAGAGTGCGATGACTCTAATATATTAATTTTTATAATGAATTTTTGAGTATCCATTACGCGTTTCTATTACGTGTAACGTGCAACGAGGTGGAATTGAAAATTCTTACGAAGTAATGGGCAACGCGGGCACGCTTGAGAAATTTTGAATTGCTTTAACGATTCACGTAGTATTTACACATAATAAATGTTTAATTCGGAGTACGATGCCTTAGAATTTATCTAATAATACGAGTGATAAATTTTCGATGATATTTTACCATTTTTCACGTACACTATAAATTTCGAATCTAATTCAGCGTCAGAAATCAAACCATCTTCGTCTGTCTTGCTAATGCGATGTTTTAACTGCATAATGCACGTTGCATATTTATTATTTATTCGAGAAAATCATGCAATACAGCTATTTTCTCTCTGTCTTTCTCCTTCAATCGCTCTTAACGACCTTAAGCATATCGAGCGAAAATTCTCACGCGACTCGTAAAAGCTAATCCGCCACCCAGCTCTTGTGCCTACTATTAGCGATTCCTTGATAGCCGAATAAATTAGCATTCACGATTATCTCGTTACCGTTTAAATTGTAAGTTTATTACATCGCATTGTCTACCATAGTCGCAAGTGAATATCTCTTCGGTAACAATCAGACACGAGCATAAATCGACCTGTACAGTGCTTAACCCTGAGTAAGAAAATGATGAGGAATATCGAAAAAAACAACAAATTTTAATATTCTAATTAATAATCAACACGCCGTTCGATCAGCATAAGTTACGTTTACACTTGAAAAATTCAATGCTACGTGGGAAGTATATATTGCATAACGAAATCACTCGGCATTATACCCAAGTACGGTAGAGTCCTCGGTGAAAGTAACAATTTCTCGTTGTCATCTCCTTAAATCATCGCATTTCAAAAGAGAAGGAAAGTCAATAGCTCGGCAAAATCAAAAGTATACAGTCATTTAAACGCTTTACGATGCATTTCGATTCTTATTTCTACGATTGCACTCGGCGCACACTTAACACAAGTGTTGTACATACATTACGGAATTCTTATAAATCAATGCTACATTATACTCACGGCAAGAGTCCCTTTTGAAATAGATCTGTATTTACCAAGTGTATTATATTTATTACGCGTATCCTCGGTCTTAATTAGACAGTCGTGAAGCAAAGTACATAACGTAGCACATATGCCACGCATGTGGCTCTTGTAAGAGGCTGATCAGTGGTAAAAGAGGGATTCCAGATATTTTTTTTTTTTTTCCTTCCTTCTTTTTCCCTTATCTTTCCACCCGTGGCCAATATAACGTATGATGCATAGCGTAACGAGGTGTGTAATGGGTAATAGTGTGCAATGGTGTAATGCGTAAATTCCTTGCGGTATGTCTGGAATAACAAACTTTGCCAAGGTATAAAGCGAATCGTGCAGTCGGGTATTGCCAGTTTACTGCACGCTAAAGAGGGTACAAGTCTCGTAGATACAGAGAATAACGTACCGGGTAAAATCGTGTATCGAGATTACGCGGATCTTATATGTGAGTACAGGAACGTGCATCCGTACTCAATAATAGAGGCTCCGTGTATGATATTTGAATTATGCGTAATCCAACCTGCCTCGAGTTTCTCGCTGGCGAGCAATTTAGAATTATTACTTACCAGTCGAACGAACTTCCGAAGATCTTCTTGTTAGATTCTCTGTGGACGTATTCTTTTTTCTAATTTCGCTCTGCCCCGTTCGCAGCTGTTTCAGGTAGATAACAACGACGCTGACATATTGCTGGAGTCTAATTATGAATTTTTTTTTCAATTATTCTACCCGAATATTATTTCCGTTATCATAAAATTTGGTGAGTCTCTGACACCGTGATTATTGCTCTGGATCATGAATCAGAGGTGAATCTTTGTGTATAGTGACTCATGCGATAAGGGACGAGATAGATGAGAAATAATATGGAAATTGTTGGTAATTTGACAATGGCGGAAACTCGCGTATTCATTTAATTTTATTGGGATTTTATAAATCAATTGTTTAGTTGTTGGATTATCGATTATTATTATTATTACGCGCTGATTGGAATTTTATTGGATTGAATTGTATTGTGCGTGGCACAGTCGCGAATACAGTGTCTTTGGAAAGTGAGATCTTAATCAGGAGCGGCGGAAAGTCGTGTTAAAAGTTTTTCTTGAATGAACGAAGGATGCGAAAGCATTCGAATGCAAATGGACATATGGCTGAAGCGATTACTCGATACTTATCGGCAAGACGATCAATCATTATTGGAAGTGGCTCGTACGCTCGATTGGAGCTCCTCGTATGCGATCGAATTAAGTTTAGTTGGACGCGGGTATCTCGTCAGTATGTGGTGGTATAGCATAGAAGGCAGTAGCTTCGGGCCGGAACGCAGTTAGGTAAAGTGCAATAAAATCACTTACGCGTTATCGGTTTATCCATCTTCTCCGTGCTGACGTTACTCTTGCTCCTTTTCATTCGGCGATGCCGATACTTTTTCATAATGGCCGTAGGCGTCATTTTTCTTTTTACTTGGGTAAATTTAAGAAGCGGTACAAAATCAGCGTCTCTCAATTTTAACGGTAGGTCGATCGGTTACCAGCCCATGGGATAATATTTGTACCGTTTATATTTTGAAATTTTTTTTTCTCATCTTGACCAACCCCAAAAAATCTCTTTACTGTTGAACATTTAACGTTCCATCCCTCCAGTGCCTCTCGCTCGAATTCACTAACTCGGGAAAACTCGAAAGGGTGCAGCCAAGTGTGACTCACGTCGCACTCTGACACTTCATCGACTCTCTACGCTAGAGTAAACTTTGGGAGAATGTAAAAAGGCTGTGGACCCTCGTTGGTACCCTCCAATACTTTTACGGGTTACGGCACTGCCCGAGTAATTTCCGATAAGGATACGCAATGGCGCCGGCTCTCTAGAGACTTATGATAACGTGCGGTAGGTCGATAGTACTTTTTGCGAAAATTTCATTGAAATTCTATAAGCGTCAAGGCGATACCTTGAACCGTGTTGAATGGATATTGATCTCTTGTTCTTTTTTTTACTGAACAGTAATTAAAATAATTTGCGTATCGATCACGTCAGCGTCTGATCAGCGACAGTGGGAATGCTCGAAACGAAAGTTTGTTTACCTTGTACCTAGTCGTACGAGAATCTCGCTAATTTCATTTGATAAAGCGATTAGAGAAATTACTGTAAGATTGATAAGATAAGATTTTTATTATTCGTGCGTGATTTGCTTATATTGAGATTTCGAGGTTATGGAACGTAACGTCAATCATGGCCGACTACAGGTCTCATCTCATCTGATTGGCTTCTGTCTTTTCGTTCTCGGTACTTAACGAGGAATCTGCGGTTATTTTTTTTACGGGCGAAAACACCGACAGCCACTTTTCGAAATCGTTGAAGGATTCACCGGATTGAAATTCGACAATTTTGATGATTAAAGGTTTTTCCCCAGTATTGGATCTCTGTGGATGGATGCGTTCTGTACTGATAAGTAATTATTGTACGCAATTAAGGAACAAAGCCTGATCCTCTTGGAACGGCATTCGATCTGAGAATAGTTATTACGGCAATTATCAGACTAATCGCGGCGTACCGAGTGGCGAGTTAAGCGTTGCTTAACCAACCTTACGATATACTTATTAATCAGAAAGTTAATTATTATACCGGCCAAGACGGAGATCATTGAACGGCGCGCACCAGATGCTCTTGTTGTTGGCTCTCTTGATCTTGATTTTATTTGTCTTAACCGTTTCCGTGATAACGGACTGATAGATTTACATGTATATATATACTCCATACGCCATTGACGTCGCACGTACGGAGCGTCGGGACGCGTTTAGCGCGAAAAAGTCGGACGCTTCCGGTGACGAGAGAAATTGCAGGGCGGATGTAAGGCTTGATAACTGGGCCGAGTTACTTCGGACGCCATTAACTCTGTGAAACGTAGTTGAACTCGTGATTAACGTTACGTTACGGCCGACTGAAAGTTTCTCTGTGCACGCACTTTGAGGAGGAAGAAGAAGAAGAAGGCGAAGAAGAAGTGTTTCTTGATCGGTAGAAACCGGAACCTCCATTTCTGGGGATTGTGTTCCGTATATACGTCTGATCAAAGAAGCCTCTTCCTCGCTGTTATTCGCAGCATCCACTGGAGCAGCTAGCGTATCGATTTTACTTGGTGATAAGACACTTCAGGGTCTCCGTGACGTAGGACAGCGAAATCAAAGATGACTCCGTAATATGGAAAAACGTAATCGCATGATGGGGGGGGTCTAGTAATGATTTCTTTGGTACAAGGCATCGAGGTCGTAAAGAATTCGGGATGTGTCTGAGCCGGTCTAGGTTGTAATTAATAATCCACCATTTTAACCGAAGACCTAGGTGGTCCATCGAACAATCCTGAACCTCATCTTCCGTGAGGATATTGATTGGGATCCTTGGGTATGAGTCACTTCGTTATACCACGTATATGAGCTTGCGTATCTCATTCCAGGTCGATATGCTGGTTAAGTGGCACGAAGCTTATGGGATTTTCGTGAAAGAATCGGTGAAGCTATTGGCAATTGGCAAAGAGTCTCTGGTGCTGTATTAACCAGTTAACTGCGTTCGACGTGTACACACATCAATCCAAAACTTTATTTCGGTGCGGTTGACGTGCATACTCTTCATTGTTTGATTTTAATTACGCACCCCGTAAGGGATTCTTAAAACTAAATTCCGCAGTTAACTGGTTAAATGGGTAGATCTTTTATATATATGTATATGTGCATATATAACTTATGGGAAATAGTATTGACTATATACATTGTTAAGATTCCATTTTGATCCTCTGACTCTCTTTCTCATGTTTTCTGGCCGAACTTGCCACTGCGATCCTTAGTGATAATTACCACTAGCTATCTGCGTTGTCTATTACTAATAAGTTTTCTGTTACTTGTCTATTGCTGATACGCCGCCAACGTTTACTTGTTGACTATTATTGTCGACTATTATACTCTATTTTTTACTTTTTTATCTGTTTACTATACTTGTACCCGCCTTACGGGCTCTAGGGCCGGGTCGATTAAATTTGCTTTCTCTTTCTCTCTCTATATATCATATATATCATTGTTTCTTTCTCGCCATGTTTTCCTGGGGATAATTACTCCCGGGAATAAATGAGCGAGGGTGGGCTGAGGTGATGGCGGGGGAGGAAGGGGGGTATGGAGGGGTCCGATGAGTCCGCCCTGCTGGAAGATCCAGCCGATTCTTTAGAATCCGGGTATATTCAGGTTCCCTTTGTCCGACAGTGAAGCTTTATCTGTCCGCGAGGTTAATTATCCGGCTATGCTCTGTTGAGCCCTTTTAAATGGGCTTTATCTAAACAAAGTATTTCCACCCATTTGCAAAACCTGTTGGCACTGCCAGGGTCTCTCTCTGTCTCTGTCTCTGTCTTTCTCTCTGTCTCTCTCTATCTCTCTCTTACCACTCGGCCCACGGTAATTGTGGGGCTTCTGTGTGCCAGGGATGTGCTTTGAAGGGGAAGGCACTCAGCCGAACCTCCTTGCTTTTACTTCTTTATCATATTTTCTCAATGCCTCTCGCTTTCCCTCCCGCCCTCTTTTATCCTTTCTTTTGGAATTTCGAGGGCGCTCCAGTTTCTCTGTTAACCTCCAGTACCTTCGTCCAGTATCCTCCTAGCCGGTACAACTGCGCGAAAATAGCCAGGTCGACGAGGATGACATCCGACAGAGAAAGATTGTTTGGGATTGAAGTGATGACGCTCGTGGATCATTTTTACGAGGATGTCAGATGGATGAATTCTGTTATCTAATCTTGATACAACAGTCGGACCCGACTGATCCTTCACGCGATCGTTGGTTTAATCAATGGAGTCAAATCCAATTGATCGTCATTGTTTGATCTCTCTTGTTGGATATTATAATTGAACTTTCGATCTTGCCCTCTGGACAAATCGTAATGGCGTTTGCGTAGCTGATCGCGCGAAGGCGAAGCTCTATGTAAAGCCCTGAAGTAGGGAGAAGTCTCGCTCGACCCAGTCAGCCGACAGGCCGGTCTGCCCACGGAGGTGTAACCTTCCGCTTCTTAGAACCTAGAAGAACCTACTAGAGAATCAAGAGGCTGGCAGCCATTCTGGATATCGAAGTACAAATTAGCTGTAGCCGTGGATAGAGGACGGCCTTAGGCATGGTTTGTTAGTTATGGGAAGATTCCGACCGTCGCCACGTGTAACGAAGGCGTCTTTGGCTACTTGGTTTACGAAGGATGGATCTTCGGGGACGAAGTAAGGTCATTTGGATTTGAGGTACGATAACTTCGATGATGAGTATCGAAGCTGGATCATCGTCGAGTAAAGTGATTGTGCTCTTCGTTGATTCAGTCGCTCGCGCCGACCACTTGCCAATTTTCGTCGCAGTTCATTGGCTCGCGCTAAGGCTGACGCCCGAGCTATGAAATTTGTCGCGTCATGGCTAGTTTATATCGTGCGACGAAGACGGCTTTAGATCCTTTCGCGAATTTGGAGATTTTTTTTTATTTTTATTTTGATACTTGCCACAGCTGATACCGGTTGACATTCCTTCCGCATTGTACTGGTAAACTCTTCCTAGCTGGCCGTCGGACGCTTTCATTAGAGATGGTAATGCGGCCATTTTCAATTCAAGAATTCGTATCGGCTTTCGAAACCGAGAGTTGCGTCTGGACGGGAGATTATCATTGCTAATACTTGGAAATTACTCGACACGCTCCATTACTTGTGTGGATCAATGGAAACGGTGGATCTTCGTGAAACGATTTTTTGATGGAAACTGATGATTCGTTTTTTTTATCGTCTCGTTGATTTGTGTGAAAATTAATTTTTTTAGATCTTTTTTTTATTTGGGACGTACGTTGGTATATTTGTAAAGGGCGCGACATGAAACTACTTGACTTTATCCGTTATATGAGTAACCGCCTTTAAACCGTGAAATACCTTGCGCAATCAGTTAGGGTCCCCGCTCGGGTCAATGTGACACACTTTCACGTATATACAATAGTAATAAAAATACTCGTCGCATTAGTATCGACATTCCACGAGCAGTCGGATTTGAATTCTTGGGTGATTTCGTCCGATTTCAAAAATATCTCTTCCTGTTGACAGATAGAAACCTGTTGTTCCTGGTTGGGCGTCAGGTTCGCGTAACGGGATCTCCATGCGTCTGGGTGGCTGTACGGTGTAGCGATAAAAAATTAGTCTTGAATCGGTATGCGTGACCGCATTTTATTCCGGGGGAAAAAAAAACAAACAAACAATTTTCACTCTCGTACGAAATCCGATACGCGTGTATTTCGTCATTTACCAAGTAGCCGACTACAAGAAGAAATTAGTAATTCGCTGACTGCAGGGAATAATTAATGACGACGTTATTTAAAAAAAATTTCATGCCTGATATTTTTATTAGAATTCGCTATCGTTAAAACTGTTAATATACCGAGTGATGCGTATCTCGTAGAATTCACAAGTACATGAAATTCCAGGGAAATTGACTTAACCGTCTAAACCACTCGTATACCGTTACTCCACTTTCTTGCTGTCCCAATTTAAAGAGATTTATCTTTCAGCTGTACAGCAGCACGGTAGAAAAGACTTTGCAGGAGAAAGCAAATTCTCTCGAAATCAAATAAATCTACTTGAATGGAATTCTACGACTGGTATAAAGATTCCCTCAGGGGAAACAAAAAAAAAAAACAAAAACCAAAAAAACCGTCTTCTCTGTGTTAACGCATCGCGGAAGACCCCGACGACCGCCCATTCAGTTCTTTAGGCCACTTTTGTCGATGGTGAATCGCTCCCGATGCCGAGACTAGATAACATTCAAACTCGCATAACTGGGTCAGCATAACGTCACAGTCGTCTAGGAATCTCATCGGCCGAGCACGGAGGATAATTATTTTCCTATATATCCACGGACGAGAATAGTCATCGCGATAACTTCTATTGAATTAATCATCCCGCGTCTTATTATACCACAGCAGACGACGCTTTGGCATTTTGAATCGCGAACAGTTCGGTACGATATCGTTGATCTTGACGTGGCGCGAAATTCAAATACTGATTATTCGTTTTTAACGTATTACTTATAGACATATTTTCTCCTTCTACTTTCTTTTCTCATTCATACCACAGTCTCTTATCCTTTCTATACCGATCTCACTTTTCATCGTTCGCAACGGAGTTACGCGCACGACACTTATTTCAATATTCGATATTCTAATCAGACGCTGATTGGTCGCGCGGGTAACGCTCTACTTGCCGAGAAATGTCAACCGCATTCTACGAGCAACCGGCGAGGCAGAACATTCGTGACATGCCGCGCTGTGCTGTTTCTATTCTCTTCTGTTATGTCTACCGTGCCGTGCCTACCTTCTATATCGTAACCCAGTACACTCCTCCATTGTTCTTGGCTTGATGATACACCGTTGGAGAACCCGGGCACCCTGGTGGCGTTTCGTTTCACGTTAAAATCGCCAAACGCTATTGTCGGTACGGAGTGACACGTTATACATCAATATCGGACGATTAATCGTTTTAGCAAAAATTTATAAGATTTATGGATTTTATCGGAAAACGCTTTATTAAAATGTAGGACGCGTTGTAATTAAGTTCGTACATTGATACCAGCTTGTGTTAGGTTGTTAAATTTCTGCTGAACCATTTATTTTGGATCGAAGCAGCCACACGTGTGTAACGATTGATTTTTTATTGTAACAGGAAGACAGTGGCGATTAATTTTATTATTATTTCTATCTCGCTCTGTCGCCCCGTTTAATATATTCTACACTTTTCTTCTCTGCTTCTTTCACATACTCTTATCGCGCGTGCTCTACAGATGCTCGCAGCATGCTCCAGTTACTTTACGGAAGATCTTGGAGAGTGCCTTGGCAATTTTCTATACGGTTTCTCGTCGAGGTAGGTCAGTAATTGTTTACAGAACAGTCTAACGAGTATGGGACTTTTTTTTTCAATTGTTATCAGGCATCATTGAAATAAATCATGGGTTGAACGTATGTAACACGTGCCAGAATTATTAACTTGGAAAGACAGTGAGTCCTGAATGAACGGGTACGGATGTAGGTTATGGTTGCGTCATCGACTGCATAACCTCACGATAAGTTCGCGCCTATTCGACTGGGCTCGGGTCTTTGTGTTGGGATGGGAGAAAGTAATTAGCAATATGGCGGCGTTTCCGCTCTGCTAAATTCAAGGTTGCCTGTTGTTGTCGTGCTCACGGCCGCGAATCCTTATCCGTTGGTTATTGTTATACACGCGGGACGATCGAAGTCCGATGATATGTATTCGTATACAGAAGGGCGTACTTACTGATTGGTTTCGATTGTCGACTAAACTGCGATCCGATTGATCTATCGATTTGATATCCTTGAGGGCGACCCTCTGGTACGAAATAGGGCGATCGAAGGTGGATCGATGATTTACTATCGAGTCACTGTGTATTGTGTCGCCGTTATTACGTGGCAATTCTTATACTGGATCACTGATCGGTTACGATGCTGTTTATTGTATCTGTACGCTGTTGGTACCATTGACAATATGGATAGATTGCCTGGGTGTACGTAGGTTGGTAAATGAAGGTTGGTATAGGTACTGTTTGTCCGTCTGGAGAAATGAGGACAGTGTATCCCGGAGCTGGTAACATAAGATTTTTATGACCTTGCTTCGAAACGGTAGCCGCTCGTGGAACCGTCGCGAGGAGATGCAGAAATTCGATTGCAGAGTTGCTCAATTGCCGTGACTTTTTGTTTATGCAAAAAGGGGGTGGCTACTTTTTGTTTAACCGTATGAAATAGTGCTCCAAGAAATTTGACTACGGTGATGTGTTACTATAGTGGTGTTTCTTCGGTTGCATCAGTTGTTATGTCCGTCCACGAGCGACATAGTTTTTCGAGGGTCCTTCTTCCTATGACTTTTAAAGGTAAATGAGTCCCCTGGATAGGATCTTTCACTCGTGTAATGACTGTAGACAGTATTGCGCGTTGACCCGTGAGTCTATACGCGTAATGGACGACAGGAAAAATCTGTACTGTTGGTATGATATGTAGAGTGGGTCACAGACTGTACGGAGTAAAGTCATTGTACGTCGAGTTTGGAAGCCGATAGGAATTTAATGGCCGTGTAGGCGACAGTGAAAGCAAATGTTACTTAATACCTACATCGGAGAGTGAGGACTCCAGCGGAGCTATAAACAACAAAGACCAAGCCCGAATGGACGCTCTTAATCTAGATCGGCTAAGCTTTGACCCCGGAGACATTAAGACAACGATCACGATAATAGATGGACAGGGAAAAGACTAGTCGGGGCCCGGCACAAGCAAGTTCTCTCACGGGCCCCGTTAACGGGGAACAATAGTTGCTGGGCAAATACGAGGATCAGAGTTCAGTTCGGAGTTTAGGGATATTGAGGTTTTGATCGTTGTTTTGATTGCTTTTGATCGGCGACGAATTCTTTTTGTTTTATCGTAATGCGCGAGTCATGTGAGCTCATTGTCGTTGTGGCTATTTTGACGGAATTTGAAACTAGATTTTTTTGACAGGTACCATTTTTTATTATGGTATAAATATCGGTAACTTTGATGTCTTTTCTGTCTTTCCTTTTATCGCTGTGACTTTCTTCTTCGTGTAGATACTGACGCTTCGGGTAGGTACTGACTCCTGGTGGCAATTAAAAAAAGGTACTCGAGCTGTATCCTGATCACGGCCGCGTAGGGTACTTGCTTGCTTCAAGGCTGATCGCCTGGTCCCTGTGCCTTCCCATTTTACGCTTGTCGAAGAGTTACCGGAGAAGAAGGAGGAGGAGGAGAAGAAGAAGAAGGGCAGGCAGGCAAGAGTGAGAATAATAAGAATAAGAGAAAGAAAAAGCGTCAGGAAAGTGAGTTGACGGGTCTCGGGTCACTGGACAGAACGGACTTCCTCGGTCTAGTTGCAACCAGATGTTCGTCCCGAGGACGCATACCCCTGGCGTGTCCGTGCGATACGACCTCATCTCCAGAACCTTATAACTCGAAAGATCAATACCAGAGATGGCAAATGACAAAAGTCGTCATTCATAAATCTTAGATGCTGAACCACACTAGGCTCCATAACAAGCTGATTCAGTAGTAATTTGTCGCCTAGAATGAGGTTAGGATTTGATCATTTTTATCGATCCGTTCTCCGTCCAGGACGGATCGTCTACGTCGGCTTCGTTCTTCCTCGTCTGATTTGTCGCCTTCCTGACAAATGGGACGACACCTAAGCGAGGCCGTGAAGGGAGGAATGAATAGAAATAGATCTGTCGTCCCGGTCCGGTTCCTCGGTCCTGATCCTCCTCGTCTTCTTCTTCTTCCTCTTCTGGAAAGCCCTCCACCGAGGATACCTCCTCAACGGAGATGGTTATTTTTCGTGATCAGGGTGAAGCCAGGCAGCATCAGCCCTGCTTATTGAGGTTCGGACTTCTCCTATACACGACGAGCCTGGTGCAGCGACGGGGCACGCTCTCTCACACAGCGCCGGGTCCTGCTATAACCCGGAGTTGGCTGACGGTCGCCCCATGTATGGCAGCTTGTTTTATGCTGGCTGCATTGCCATTACATTGCGATGCACGCGGCGTTCTTGGGCAGCCCGTTGCGCATCGGTCGAAACACGCGATCCAGTGAATTCGCTGTAATACGCGTTGACGTAAGTGAGCGGGCGTTTCTTTTTTTTTTTCGGCAAAATTCAAATTTCCCACCCACCGTGTTACTAGTTAGAGTATCAATTCGAAAGATTACACTGCTGGACGATCGATACGGCAGTCCATTGGGATGCATGGATCCTCACGATGATCGATTGCCACTACCGTTATCGCGTATCTACCTGAATTCCTCTATGGCGAATAGATGATCTCTGAGATCATTAAGGTGATACAAGTAAGTAAGACGTGAGAATTTCCGTGTGCGTATCGGCATACGAAACGGTACGCGGAATATTATATTTCTTAAGAAATACATGGGGCGAGTTCATCTTGCGAGATGGAATCGAAATGGCCACTCCTCTCGAATAAGAGAGATAGAGATTGAATGATGCAGAGAGAGATAGAGAGAGAGAGAGAGAGAGAGACAGAGACAGAGACAGAGAGAGAATTGGCCGCGCTACGAAACGCAGAATCATGCGTGTCGGGTGCATGCGTAGATCGGGTAATGGCATTCCTCGTTCTTGGCTGGGCCCCGCACCCTGACCTTACTCGCCATATCGGGCCTCTCTTGATTGCTTTCTGCTTTTTGCACAGTGCGAATGTGCCTGTATTATTCGCGCTCTCGGAGAAGCGTGTGTGGAGCTCTTGGCATGCTCATTACGAAGTTACTGTGTGCGCGTGGTCTAATGGAGACGCTAAGTAGATTAGATGGATGATTGTGGCGTTTCTTTCTTTTTTCTCCTCTCTCGCGCTCTCTCTCTCTCTCTCTCTCTCTCTCTCTCTCTCTCTCTCGCTCTCAGTCTTTTTTGACTTTTACCTTTACCATCTTTCTATCGCATTACGCTGCACACTAAACTTACGCCCGATCAGGCCCCGACCGTCTAAGTCTCATTCGGGACAGCTGGATGCTCGCGCCAGATGGAATTAAGGAACCAATTGAATGACTGAGAACCGCAATTGTACCGCGATGTGTACAGTCACGGCGCTTCTATGTAACCTGCAATTAGCTTCTGATGTATTGCTTTTCATCGTCCTTCGTCTTCTGGAGTTTGAGTTAGCCGGGGGGACTAGCTGCCTGGCTGACTAGCTTGCTGGCTTGCGAGGTGGCTGATGCCGGTTCGCAAGGTCAATTTTTGCTCGGTATATATTTCAATAGACCTAGCTTCTACTGCTTTGTATCTGCGTGCGTGACTGTATGTTATTCTACTAAAGAGACGAAGAGGCGGAAATACGTTTTGTTAACAAACTTGCTACCGAGGCTACTGGGTCCACTGGGCTTTTTAAATTTCGCGCCAGTCCAGTTGGCACTTCGTTACGAAATCGTATCTCGCGATCAGTCCTATTATTAACTTTAACCATAAAAACTTGTTTCACGGCCCATCCATTTCGGACGCTTGTACCATTATCGTACACAAGCTGTTCTTCCGGTTTGTATCCGTATATAATTTGCTTTGCTCGTACGTCAAATAATCATCATATCGTTTGCCTTGTATGCATATGAATCATCGTATCGATATCTCGCGTCAATGATATCTTTCGATTGACATTAAATCGCGAGTCTGTTTCGAAAGGTGTTTACGCGAATAATTATTATTTTTTCCTTCTCTGTTTACAGGTCAGTCTCTCTCCCCAATACTCTTGGCAATGAAGGATCCTTACGTGAGTGGCATGCAGCTAACGCGAATACGCGTAATCAAACGTCATTTAATTCTCAAGGATGACGATGCGTTCGCTTCGTGCATTGGAATTTGAAAAAGTCATGTCCTTATCGACATGACATAAGTTAACACGCCATTCATCTCCATGTTAAGTCCATTTCAATAAGTATCTATGCGCGACAATGTATTGCGTAACGGTTTCTATTAAAAAAAAAATGAAAAGATCCGCTATGACCATACTTGCGAAATCAATTGAAAGCATCATCTATGTAATGACGAATACGAAATTTACCTTGAATCAAATGATTCGATCTTTTCACCGTGTCTTTAGCGTTAGAGACACTTTTAACACTTGTATTATACCGTCAGATGGTCTCGAATCTGTTGCACAATCCGTATGTATAAACGTAGTCGCTGAAGATCGGACGAGCTCGCCGTTGAATGATCGTGCGAAATAATCGCGATTCTCGATTGACAATTAATCGTAAAAATAGAAGTCTCGTCATCCTAATAACGTTTCTAGTAACGGATGCAGATGTACGCTTTGCGCGAACGTGCTAAACGCATTACTGTTAGGTCGTGCAAACGGAGTCGCTTGGATCCTCGAAGGACGTTGGTGGTGTCGTCGTTCGTCAGCGGCGGCGGCGGCGGCGTCGTTGTGGCGTCATCAGGATATACCCGTAGCCGTCGGTTCCACCGCGAATGAAATTACAAGACGGGCAATGGAATGGCTGAGTGGCATTGAACGTGATGAGTTCGCTTTCCCGTACTAATAATTATCTATAAATACGTGGTCTGACATCATGTCAGCCATTGGACGTTTCCACTTTGGTCCGCTGACCCTATGGATTTCTTTGTAGCCTTGAAAAGCTCAAGGAACATCGCTGAGATTAATATCACATTGACTTGCGAAATTTTCGTATGAATCGTCGATTGATTTTATTTATCGATTATTGACTCACTGTGGTGCGTCGATGAGTAGAGGGACGGGTGAATTATTGTTGTACTTTGATTGACTGCTGTATGAAGATAGCTTTTTTTACAATTTGAAAAGAAAAATTTTTCTGTCGTTCAATAATAGGGCGATAAGATCGACGATAAGATCGTTTTATAGTCTATATATGTTCCTGATAACGATTTCTTGAATCCACTTGAAATTTATAGGTGAAATTGGAAATATCATCGATCATTGTTATGGTTGGATCTTATCGCCCGAGGTGGTATAACCTACGATTAATTATTGTACCTGGATACGGCTCAAGGATAACCAGAGTTCCACATTCGCGACTTCGGTTTCAAAATGGCGACCATTTTCTATTTTTTTCTTTCCCCATTATAACCTATCTCGTCGATGCGTCTCTTCTCGGATATCCATCGGGTTACATACACGTAGCTGTTAAATAATCACTCTGTGAATTCATTCCGCGAATGTATGACCGTCCATTACAATGAGGAGAACGCGAGCTGTTAAAGAATAAAAAAAAGAGAGAAATCACGAGCCTAATAATTGAAACTCTATCGAGACAGACAGAGAGAGAGTACGACTACGCGTCACTTAAAAATCAATTCGGTGCGAATCGTTAAATCCGATCGGGGCATGTCACGTAATCAATATAATTGCGTTCGAGATCCGCCATTGTTTTTTTTGCACAATGAGATCATCCTCATTCTTACCTAGCCCGAGTATTTTTACCTTCGCTCTTTTTCGTCCTCCTCCCCCCACCATCCCGATCAAACCGTACCAACCTAAAAACACGTTACAGCGTATAACAAAGGTAACGAAGACTTACGACAACAATAATTACGTAAACCATTCGTACACAGACTCCATCGACTTTTGGCCATGGTCCAGCTAGCAAGATCACGATGTGTATCTTCGTCGTGAAAATGTACCTCGAGGAATTACGGAATCCACTCCTGTGACCCAAACGTACCGATATTCCTCCTTTGGATTTCGTTCGACCAGTTTCCAAAGGGGTCTAGGAAGAAATTGACATTCAGTTGCGGTTGCGGTATCCCCATTGGAGAAATCGAAAATGTCACTGTTGACTGAACTTGGCCGCGAAGCCTACATTGACCAGAAATTCTCGTAGAAGTCTCCACCCCACCACCACCACCACTACCTGCACCTCCTTCTTCTCCTCCACCGCCGTCACTCTGACATCCAGAAGATGGAACGGTCATCGCATAAACTCGTCCGAAGTGGCAGATCGTTTCCGTCGAGCTCCCCGACCGGTTTTTATTTGCCCGACAGTTCCTCCCGTGCCATTTGGGCGACGCTTAATTGCTGGATTAATTTATATCGGACCGAGCGCCGCCGTCGTCTCTTTCATTGACTTCTTGTCGACTCCGTTTACCGAGGTTCCTTTACCACGCGTTATACCAGGCTGAACTCGGATACACTCTCGTCTCGTAACGCGGAGTAATTAAAAATAGTGGATATAAAAGAAGAAGAAATAACACAGGAGTCACCATTACCCACTACTTAGTTCTTTCGAAAGTTTCACCGGGAAACGTTCTTCCCCGGTGTGAATTTCGAAATTTTATGTCTCCTCTCTCGTAGCGGCGTCACCAACGGCAACAGGACTCGGTAAGTTCCACGAGTCTTGGTACCGACGGCAAACTGGTTTTAAATTGGCTTGAACGTGCGAACCCGCGACAGTTTGGTCTTTGCTGGTTAGGGTTAGGTTGGTATACTCGTGTAAGTACGCGCACTCCGCCTCTTAGCGTTCAAGCCAATTGGACCACTGAACGAAAAACCTGTTGGGGCGCTCGCGAGTGCCGATGGTATCGGCGGGCACGTGCCGATCGGCACTCGCTATACTTGATCGAATTTTCGAAACTGGTCGAATTCGCGGAAGACTCGAATCACGTAACGGGGTTCCTGTGGGCTTATGTCGGATAGTCGCGATATAGTTTATATAGATATACAGTTTCACGAGAGGATATATATGTATATAGTCATATAACAAGATTATCGCTTTAATATGCCTCCGTATTACTTCTCGCATCTCTCGGTCCATTCGCCGGCAGATCATCTCGAGAATCTTCTTATGACCTGAATGACAGCGTTGACCTCTTTGTCTATGTACCACCTATCAGTGTGTCATGGACTTTGGACAGTCACACCTTCTGATAGTATAGATACCTACTTATCTCGTTACCTTGACCAACGCTGTACTTTCACGTTTGTAAAGTTTACCAGTTATCTGCGTCTTTGAGATTTTCTGAGATCGCTCCTGAACGGATGCTGTGTGTATCTGCCACTTTATTCTCGTTATCGTTCATTTTTCTTTTTACCTCTTTTCTCTCTCTCTCTCTCTCTCTCTCTCTCTCTCTCTCGACCGTATCATACCTGTATGTATATACCCATCGCCAGGTGCTTTCTGGAGTTTTGAGATTAGATAGGAAAGGATGCTGGAATCTGGAACGAAAGAGTTACACAGTATCTTTATGACTCTACGAATACAGCGTTATCATCCACTGTGATCTTAATATGTCAGTATGGCTGCGCACGCCCATCCAACGGTTAACCTCTCACTCGGTTACCTCCCGTATAGTATACCGTGTCTTATCATGTGCTCTTCTGCAATCTTACTTACTTTCTTGCCGTAGCCCATGTGCCCTGTAGACGGCCGTGGCACGTAGAGACTTGCGAGACTAGGACGAGCCGACGGCACCGATTTTTCTAGGACAACGCCCGATAGCTCAACCCGCTTCCGCCGCCGTTGAGTACATCTCGTAAAGTCCCCGCGTCCACGAGGTAAATCGTGAGAATCTCGTTCACGTGGATACGTGACTTTATTACTATTTCTTGAATCCGCCTTCTATCGGGTAATCTTGCCGGAAGGCAATGGCGGATCTGGCTCTGCGCAAGAAACCGCTTTACAAAAATTACCCAAAAACGTTAGTGGTTACTGATGGAGTCGTGTGGTTTCTCCTTGGATATTTTTCATCTTATCAATGACTATCTGGAATCTTTGTGGTACGGGGAAGGGAGAGAGACTGTACTCCATAGAAAATTAAACGAGACTAATTGGTCCAATAACATTGCAGCTAATGGACGTTTCCATTGGTAAAGAACGTTCTTATGAGGTAGAGTGAATTATGAGAAACGTATTGGCATAGCTATTTGTATGTATATATATAGCTATTTTCTCCTTTCATTTATTTTTTTTTTTAGAAAGAGAGAGTTGAATTTAAATATTGAAAATTGCTAAGGGAATTTTAGAAGGGTTAGTTTACAATGCCGCGGCTACGTTCTCTTTGTATATAGGATAAAACGCGAAAGCGTTGGTAGGCGGAGTGGAGAGAGGTCGCTGCCACTCTCTCGATGTCAAGTTCATTGTTCAGTACTCGTCCTACGTGTGCTCACGCACTCCCATACATAGTATAATAATCTTGCGTAACACCTAATGGCTAGTCAAATCTCAGAGCTTCCACGCCGCTGTAACACTCTCGGCAATCATAATCACGGTAGTCAGGCTGACGTGACTGATGGTACCTCCCATAGAAATTTATTCCTTTTTTTTTCCTTCTCATAAGTCACACATGGCATGTTCGATTTTCTGGACGATTGAATCCCGCGTTAATCAACTTCATGGACGATAGAAAATTCATTGAATAATTAAAAGCAGTTTATGCCTAATTTTTGTACCGCTCTGTGGGAGAAGATATACGGAAGCTAATTTTTTTTGTGATAAATTTTGTTCATCAAAATTATCCAGCTGGTGGAATAAAAAATTATAATAAAAAATGACTGAAATTAAGAGCCCATCAATATAGCCACGTTATTTCAAATTTTTATTCGGTTGGAAAGCAACATGGCGACTGTTTGTATTCTAGTCTGTATATCCGTGGCTTAACGAAGCTTCGCGTTCTTATTGCCGCGTTCAAATCACGCATTGCCGCGGCTGAGTTTACTTCCGCCAAGTGTCTTTTCCATGGTTGAGTCTCGAGACTCGAAGACTTCTGGACTCTCAAGTCGGTACGACCAGCACCGAGCAGCAATCTTGAACGGCGAGCTACTGGCTCTCTTTCTTAGTTTGATTGAAACGACTGTTTTTACGGTGTAATTACACCCGGCGCTCCGTGCCCGTTCGTTCGGTCTTCACTTCTCTGCAATGTCCCACGCTGGCTATACGAGCAGCGAGTATATCCTAGAGTACCGACCGAGTAAACATTTTGCAAAATTATGACTCACGTACGACAGGTTCATCGATTCATTTCCCTTACGAACAAATAGACGCGACATCCTTGCACTGCACGATGGTACAGACGCTCTTCCTTATTTATCGTCTTTATGTTTTATTTCGAGACACTTAAAAACGAGTCGATTGACACTTTGAAATTCCCGCGAATTCATTCCTTTCCCGTGACGAAGAGGGAGGCGCTGGAAGCCGTAGGTATTCGGTTTCCGTTGCACGAAACCTTGTCTGGTAGGTTAGGAGACCTATGGAGGGTGAGCCATTCCTCTGGCATGCAAGCTGACTCAAATGTTGCTGGGCCCCGGGTTCGTGACCGCCTCGCATAAGTATCCCCTAATGCCAACCCACTCGTACACGACGATTTAACACGAGCACCGGAGGATGCCGGGATAATTTTAGTTTTCAACTTCATTTCGTTGGATTAATCGCCGAGTTTTTTGTAAGTTTCTTTTTTTTAATTTTCTTCTTTTGTCTACGGATATTCAACTACGACGAGAGGTTATGTTCGACTCGCGTAGTGGGGGCTATGTGTATGCACGCTGTACGACAGATAGATATTTGTAGGTTATCTTCACGAAAAATGTACTCTGGGATAATTGTGTGAACGTTTTATATATTTTTTTTCGGATCTTTTCTTTCATCCAATCACCGCGATGGGAGAAACTTTTCAAATTACTGGCTACTTTTACTTGATCAACGGAGTGCAGTGGTACCCTGGTACCGATAGGAGTTTTAGACAGTGCCGTGTTTCGACTGCACTTTGCATTTCTATTCGCGTTAATGAAAGTAACGTCTGGGTGAATTGGGTTTGAAATAACCAGTGGTTGTTACTTGGAAAAAAAACTAGGGTCACCGTGAACAGTCTATTTAACACAGCTGGCTTGGTTTAGAGGAATGTGCAATTTTGTATATACGGCGAGGGGCTGCTATTTGTCAGTGAAGCTGACCCAGTTGAAAGTAAGGAATTTCTCATTGGCCATATCCCGTTCGTCATAATTAAATTATTTGCACGTGGGGCATACTCACCCGGACAGACCTTAGCGGCGGCCACTACGGTACAATAGCGTGCTCGTTATACCGTCGTTGCGACACGAGCAATGGACATTCATCGTCATTCCTGACACATTCTTCTTTGTCCCTTAGTTTGTCACGTTGCTATCATATTTTTTCTCTTTCTCTCTCCCTCTCACTCTTTAACTATCTATGTACCTCGGTAAAATTTCTCTACGAACACATCCCCGTGCCCTACCCTCATTCTCGTCATCGTGCACTCCCTCGAGAGTTCATTAGGGTGACCGGCGCGCCCTCGAGTGCCGCACCCCTTATATCTTTCTTTCTTTTCTTTTTTTGCTTCCTTCCTTCCTTCCTTCCGTCCTTCTCACCCCCTCTCGTCCTCTCTCTCTCTCTCATCAGAGCCGCACGAACTGTGATTAACTCCTGGACAAAGCCAACGCATTTCTACGCGTCATTCAATTACGGTTTGCCTATCGGCTACCTGCCGCGCGTTAATCCTTTACTTTCCCATTAACAGTTTCCCTTTTCATTATATTATACCTACACGGCCAATAAGCAGGTCGTATCAGCTTTATGAAAGCTTTTACGTGTTATCGCGTTATACCCGATGATACGTATACGCTCGACCACGCCTGTCTTTTTGAAAACCTCTTGGGATCAGGGTATGTTATCATACTGGGACATGTTTTTTTTTCAATTTTTCCTCTTATCATTTATGGAAGTCTATGGGGCGATGGTAATGGAGTCGGGCAAGCTGCGTTGTCCAATAATCCAACTGACGGGTGAGCCAGTAAATAATTTCATATTGATAAAGGGATATTAATTTGAAACGAAAATTAATTTGGAGCTTTGACGTTACGATGCATAACTATGACAGATATGTTAAATTGCTTTCGGTAGCTTCGCGTTATCTTTAGGCGCCAATTTGCTGATTCTCAGAATCTATGCTTTGAGCTGGATGTTTCTTACCTCGACGGAATATTTAAGATATCCGGCGATAAGTGACGCTCATTTCCTGGAATCATTAGTAGGATGGGGAATGACTATCGACGATGGATTAAAGAAAGGATGACGTGTTTTGCCACGCGAATTGCTTCTACTGAGAGATCGACAAGATTTTTTTTTATTATACCGGAATTTTCAATCGTGAATCAATTTCGGTGCGGTCAATGACGTGTTTACGATTACGCTAATCCTGGCTTCGCTGAATTGCCGTTAGTAAATTTTTTTTATTGTTGCTTTGGCTGTTACGCGTGTTCTATATATATACGGTGGTATGCAATATGGCCGGTTCGATCAATATCGAATACCTGTCCGAGCGAAATGCTCGCGTTCAGGACTGTCATGGCGACTCGGACCCTCTTCAATTCCTCACGTGCTCTGGACCAAAAAGCATCCCGGAGGATGAGGGAAGCCCTTTGTTTAGTACGGCACTGGGTCACTGTTCCGGAGGCTCCATACGTGTGCCAAGTATGGCATCCCGATTCCTTCTCAGTCCTGCCGAAAGCTTCAGCAGTGTCCACAACGAAATCGCTCTCATTGGAATTTCATTTAAGCCATACCTATATATAAACGTACCGTGAAAATTTATCATTAATCCGTGTCATGATAACATAGCTGAAATTGGAATCGTGTCACCTAAGTATAACACAATTAATAAATATCAATAGATCTAAAATAATCTTACACAATTTGTATACTCTTCTGTTGTGATATCCGCTCTGGGAATCGATAAGATTATTTCTTATCAATGTTTCTGCGTCGATTGAGAACGATCGAGTGGTCGATACCTATCAGGTTTTTTTTTAATCATGATACAGTGGCCTCAATGAGGTCCTCGGGTTGCGACGCTCTTGCGAATCTCTACGGAACGAGGGCCTCTCTTACGCGATGCATTCCGACGTACGAATTCGGACCGCTTTTTCGCGCTTGGTCATCCGCGGAAAGTTAATTTTGTTTATTGGCGAGAATTTTAAGAAGCCAACTCGATCGCGGACCAGTTTCTTTCGCTCGCGTTCGCCGAAACTTTATTTTCGGTACGCGTCATTCCGGGCCGCTAATCGTTTACCAAGAAGATATGGAGGGTAAAGGAGCGATCTTAGGGTCCGTCCACGAAATGCATTCAGGATGCACATAGTGTACGTTACGCGTATCTATTTCGACGCATTGAATATCATATCGGTTATTTTATATATCTTACGTGCATTGCGACAATGATCCAGGAGAACGTTCGCTAATGATTTTTCCCTCTCTTGATTGGCCAACGAATTTAACTCCGTCCTTCTCGCTCCAGTAAAAAAAAACCATCAAGTCTCTCACTCGCGCCAATGCAGTATTCTGGGACAAGGCATCGCCATGCCTTAGCCAGCCATTAGTGTGTATATATATAGAGAGAGAGACAACTACGATTCGAATCGTCTAATTAACCTAAGCTAAGGATCAGTATATACCAAGTCCAATCAGATAATAGATATACATACACCTCATCCTTCCACATACTCCTGATACTTATTCTCGACCACTCTGCCCCGATTCCTCCTGTCGATAAATTCAGGATGACATCCCCCTAATTGAATGGGGTCGAAGTCTGCGAATCTGGCAAAATTCCAGGAACCGCACACGAACTCGTATACAGGCAGTATGACGTATTGTCTCTGGTGGACAAAAATCTATCTGGTCTTATCACTAGCGCTGATAATCGATATACGTATCGACCTATTGTTTCCAGGATTCTATCCAATCCTTTACGACGTTCCCTTTGGAGGACAATAATATTTCAGATCCGCGCGAAACTTACGGACGGTTGATACTGCGAGCGGTGCGCGGAGATAACGCAGCTGCGGCAATAATTGCGAGTTCATTGCTACCACGACGCGATCCTCGAAAGGTCATGCTCTTTTACGAGAGACAATCTTGAGCAACGACTAAAAGCGTTGCTGATCCCCTCGAGACACTTGCTGTAGTCCTTAATGTTTATGAGCATATATATACACACACAAACACACACACAGTATAGTATATAGAGTCACTCGTTAGATTCCCATAAGTATCGCGGAAATTTTCTCTGCGATATCTTTTCCTATGGTACACAAAGAGATGGGACAGTGGGAGACCGGAAGTACCGCGGACAATGGACGTCCAAGGGATTTCCACGGGACAAGCACTGACCGACGGAATGGTACGAGCCACGCGAACCTCCAAGGGATTGGGAATAACCGTCATTGTAGAAGACATTATTAAAGGAAGATTACGGACTTTATGGACACGAGAATATATACTATATACGTTAGTGTATATATATATATGGGGGGGTAATAAGAAGCGCAGTTAGACAGGAATTCTTCCCGATTACGGTGACTTCCACTCCGTCTCATCTTCTTCGTCCGATGCCACCATGATACCACGACCCTGATGAACTCTGACATTGGTCATCGCGATGACCCGCGTAGAATAAATAACGCGGTGAACTGATATACCTGGACGATAATTAAAAGTCATATGATTTAACGTTATCGTTGGTTATATATATGTATGCGTGTGTATGATTGACCAATATTTATCATTATACTCGAAGATCTTCCGCTATCTTTATCGGTAACTCGCTGTCAGACATTTTGCTACCGGACTGTTGAATGGCGAGCCAGGGGCGTGCCTATTGAAGTCGCTTTCTCTCATAGCGCTCTAATACGGAAGATAACACGTACCCGATATGCCGTGAGGTATAAGACAAGAATACGGATCTCTTGAATATTATCGAGCGATGGATATATCAGTGAGAAGGGAGAGTACATTCTATCTGTATAGTAGATATGAGGGGGGGGGGGGGATAGGAAAACTTTAGAAAACGTGGAAATGATTATGTCACAGGTAACTTGAATTTTACGTGAATTACATATCGCGCTGATATCTTTAGCTACTACTGAAATATTACGTGTATATATACGCGTGTATCGTAATACTTTTCTTCTCGGCATAAATTCTTGGAACAACTCGAGCGACAGGCGTGTTCGACAAATTGTTTGAGAGTCATGCGTATTCGCCTTGGCTAGTCGGAGAGAGAGGATAGATAGATCGAGATCGAGAGAGAGAAAGAGAATAATGTTCACATATGTCGAGAGAGTCGTGCAATTGGCACGTTGCACGTATACGCATAGCTATAGTTATAATGTATATGTATACACACACATATATATAGAGAGAGAGAGATAGATGAAGGCACAGGCGAGCAGCAGCAGCAGCAAAGGCCGAGTGCGATTATCGGACTAGAAAATGTAATGAAATAAGTAAAGTTCGTTCACGCGTCGTTGAGTCTCGCAGTGTAGCACAACAGTGCGATTAGGTAACTGAAACCTTACCGATATCTTGCGAGTACATAGGAAAGACGCAGTCACGTAACAGAAAACGCGCTTGCTCCAGATTCACGTCTCTGTTAACCCACTTCGTCGGATCTTACGCCGGCCGTTACGATTCTACTTGGTGTCTGGTCAGTTCGGTAATTACTTTCCTTACCGGTGCTTCGTGTGCGCATGCGCGTTGCGCGTGCGTAACGTCGAATGCACCGTGCACTGTATGCCTATATATTATACAGTGGTATATAGGTATATGGTATAAGTGTACGTATGGGGAAGTGCAGTAGCGATTTGAATTTTCCCGCCTTTTTTTGGGGGAGGGAAATTTTTTCGTTTCACCTTCATTTGTCTAATTCGTGCGTTGTCTCGTCTTCTTGCTCATTGACGAAACGAGACATTTCTCAACGTCAACTCGCCAGACAACAGCTGGTACGCCTGGAGGTGGGACAGTCTCGTTCGGTGACCGTGCTCGGCTTCGTTATACCAATTGCGAGACATTCACACGGCAAGAATGCCACTAACCTCTTGGCGGACCTTGACGAGACTCTAATAACAATTTCGCCGACGAAATCGATAAGAATATCGTCTTAATGAACTTCCATTCCACGCGGCCGTTAAGTTACCGATGACTGACTCTCCCGTCTTGTGTTATACCTCTTACGTGTACTAACTTCTCTTACGGTCGTCTCTCGGGCTACCTGAGATTTTGGTTTTGATCTGCTTGTCTTTTTGTCCTGCCGATGGTAACTATCGCTTTGTTTTTTGTTTCTTCCTACTCCCGACGCTTTTTTCTCGTCCTCGTTTCGACTAATCCAGTCTTGTCTTGTATTTCAGTAGGAGCCACGGCCGACCCCCTACCACGTTACGGGAAGCAGCGACGTTACTCGGTGAGCTCTTAAAAGTCGTTTTCATTTTTATTTTCTCTGCGGCTGTCGTACACGTCTGCGCGGGGACACGAATATGTACGAAATATGACGAAGTCATCGGTTGCCAATTAACAGACTTTTTTTATTGTTCTTTTTTTGTTTTTTTTCTTCTTTTTTTTCGAAGATCTCTCTGAACTGTCGGTTTTAGTTCTCTGGATACGCCTCGGCGTACCATTCGGGGTACTGTTCGTCGTCTGTCGTCTTGTTTGGTTTGGAAGTTTCATGCGTTTGGGATATTGACGATATGTATATTACTGGCATTTAGGTAAACAGTATAGTCAGTATTTTGCATAACGAAGCTAAGACACTCGAGCGGTATCTAGAAAGCTTGAAATCGGATTGATGAGGGTTAATTAAACGAGACGCTCCGGATGATCGGTAACGTCTTTTACTTTCGTCTCTGAATTTACCTAAACTTTCCCTGTGCAATGGATAGCGATAATTTGTCTTTTTTTTGACCCACTTATTTCCGTTAATCGTCTTTTTATTCTAAACTGTCGTCGATCTGCTGGTACTTACCGATACCTTTCTACTTGTCTACGATCGGTTCACGATCTCCCGGACTTCTCATTGTTGTCTCAGGATCATCCTTGTGTATCGACTGCTGCCATCTCAATCAAGCTAATATCGCTACGAAATAAAATCGAAAAAAAGACGTACGTCACATGATAATCTTATCAAACCCTTCGACGAAAAACAGTTCACTATACGTAGATTGCCACGTGCAGTATATGCTACGTTGGATTATCTATATGAAATTTTAGGTTTCATAAATCGTCAAAGTCTCTCACAAATGAAAAGTTTCGTGCTCCCCCAGATCTATGCGTACTTTTATGTAATCTTATTAAGCCCTTCGACAAAAAACAGTCTACCATAGGTAGATTGCCATATGCGGTATACGCTACGTTGGATTACCCATATCAAATTTTAGGTTTCATAAATCGTCAAAGTCTCTCACAAATGAAAAGTTTCGTGCTCCTCCAGATCTATGCGTATTTTTATGTAAAACCTCCGCGCTCTCGCGTTATGGTTCAAAAACGATATTTTGGGATCGTGCATTCCCAGTTGTCAAAAATCAATGTTTCAAGTGCTTCTTGCCTATTGTTTGTCGTTTGATGACGCAAGGCTCGGCACAGTTATCGCAGCGACCGGTTGAACCCAATCGCTCAGCTGGTCTCACTCGATTCCACTGGTATGCAGGTTGTTCGAGGGAGAAACAACCCTGCGTGACATTCTGAACAATGGCGCCGCCGTTGGTTCACCTAGACGAAACTGTATTGTTGCTCATTGTTGAACTGTTAACGGTTAACGGTACTTGCGAGAGTTCGTATGTGTCTCCAAGGTAGATACGGTGAATAATAAATAAACATAAAGGATCGAACGACGGTATAAACGAACAAAGGCCCCAATAAGACGGGGCCTTACGGTATCACTAAGTCCGCGTGAACACGTTTTCTCATTCTCTTCTTTATCTCGTGTGTTGCGTGATGCCTTTTTTTCCGCTATTTTCTCTTGCCCACCCCTCCTCCTCCTCCTTCTCCTTGTATACCCCTCTCGACCCCTCTCATTGGCGTGGACGAATCGTTCGTTCATCCCGAACCCTCGCGCGAACGTTTCTCGACAGGATGCATGTACGAGAGAGCGTTGCCACGGGATGGCAAATACGTGACACATTGTCAGGCTAATGGAGTTTAAATGAAGCATATGCATGCCGAAGAAGACGAAGTAGAAGAAGAAGAAGAAGCTAAACGAAGTTAGGGAATAGATACGGCACGTACTGAAGGTAATGGTAAGACCCCGCAATAAGGCCCATCCGATCGTTTTCCAATTTCGAGGGGCCTTCTAATTGGCCGAGAACGGGGACCACGCGGGTTCCCATTAGCGTAGAAGGCGGGGATCGCTTCTCATCCGATCGATCGATCAGATCCCGATCGATCAAGAAGGCGGCAGCCAGTGGAACCTTGCGCCGATTCGTGGAATGTGAAAAACCTGATGGCTTCGACTCGTCGTGCGCGTTTGACTCCTTTTTTAAATATTTTTTTCTTTCTTTCTATCTTGTTCCTCTTATTTTCCTGGTCTTCCCTTCTTCTTCTATCTCTTTTACTCTCGTATACTCTCTATGCCTTCTATATCTTATTTATACGTATTTTTACGTGCTTTCTCTATGCTTATCTCTATCTCTCTCGCTTTCTTACATCATTTTATCCGATGTCTTTGAAATTTTCTTATTTCTCTTCATTGACCTATACTCTGTTTCTGCTGTCTTCGCTAATTTTCCAACTGATTCATAGGCGTCGCGTGACAGCGATACCACTTTGTTCGCTAGTTCATTGAATGTGATACGTATCACGTTCGACGAACTATTCCGGCCGACTGTACCACCGCGGGGCAGCATCGGCCATGCATCGACGATGAGAATATGACCCCGGCGTACCCGGCGAGTAAACTATAGGCGTTGCAGGACTACAGTGGTGGGAGTACCGCAAGGGTCAATCTACGGTCCACCATTATATTCCTCCGACGAAGGCACCACTCTTAGACCAGGTTCACGGGACGCCTCGGATGCCACCGCGACGTTCGCCGCATAACGCGACGACCTCTGGGACATCCTGACGAACGCGCAGGTGCATCGTGACGATGGCGGAGAAAGAGCGGGAATCCGAACGACGAAAAGAACGAATCATAATCGTTGCGAATTAATCGAAGAAGTGCATAGACGTTGAAACGAAAAAAAAATTGCTAGAAAAAAATTATTTTTGTCGAACTTTAATCGTCTTAACCGACCGAACGATATTTTGTCTCGTCAGTACCAAAAGTCTGGATTTTTTTTTGTTTAACGAGAGAAACTGTATCGAATGAACCAATCGAAAGTGTTGCAAAAAATTTTCGTGGTTTCTATTAATTCTTTTTCTTAACTCGTTTCACTGCTGGTCTTGCATTCCTCCTCTTTACCATTTCGCCGTCCGGGGTCAACGATGAGAGGTCACGTCGCTCGCATGGCATAATCTCTCGGCTCTTCCTTTCCACGATTTTTTCCATTTAATTTCTATGGGTCTTGAGTTTTTCCATCCTTTCCCCCAGGACACGGTCCATGGCTGCCTCTTTTAAAGGAGTGGTAGTATGAACCGTTGAAGCGAGGAAGACACGTGGACGGGGTACCGAGGTGTGTGTGGGGCACGGTGGGGTGGGTGGGGGGTGGGGAGTCATCCTTTCCCGTAAGGTCCGCGCGCGCCAGGATTTCCACGGCATCGCAAGGTACTCGGGGCATCCCGATGCGACAGGAAATACCAACGATTTGCGATTTATCTGAATTCTTAATGGCCGTCGGACAATGATGTACGCGTACGTTCCGCAACGACGTGGATTACCTATATAGGTAGGTAGAGATATTCCTTGCATTTCAGGGAACGTTATGCAGGACCCCGCGACTTTACTATCTTTTCCACACGCGGTCGCGCGTGTACGTGCATCCATTGAAACTCGCCTTGAGTCTTCCGGGTACAGAAGTGCCGTTGAACCCTGACGATAATATTTTCACCGAGACCCCAATGAATTTTCATCATGGACTTTATTCGACGTCCTCTCCCCTGACCCACTTCCTTCCTCATTTTATTCCGTCCTTACGACCCATTCCGGATTAGGTTAGGTAAGTGCATTGATCGATCGACACAACTCATTCGTACGTAAGAGAGCAATCGTCGACCGTCGGAAATTGCCATGGAAACTTTCTCCAAAGATTTCTTTTTTTCTTGTTTTCGACTCTCTAATAAATTTTGCGATGCCATCCTCGTCGCTTCCGGTTCTACGATCGTTTCGGGTATCTCCTCTTTTTTTTCGGGAAATTTAAGGCACATTAAGATTCACGCTGGAGGCTTCTGGACGTATCAAACGGGTAACCCGGCTAGCTGATCGGGACCCCATCGGCCAGCGTTAATGTTTCGTCACAAGCAGACACGTGTAGGTATCAGGTATGCTGAATAACGGACGTGCTAGCCCGCGGCTTTATCTACTTACACTGTACCAGTCCTCTGGTAGCTCTCGATCCACATATTGATCTATGTATCGATATACGTCAAGTTGGTACCGCGAAAATTTCTTCCCATCAAAATTTATACAGCCGGTCCCCCAACCAATGCTGACGAAGTCGTTTGGATCCGAGTCGTTGCACGATATCAAACAGTACTCTGTTCTTCGGTCTTATTATTATTATCGATTGGATAATCCCATTCGTTTCCTTCTTTTATCGATCGTTATGCTGGATCGATCGTCGTACGATTCCTTGTTGGCTGAAACAAACAAAAAAATAAAAGTTGGCCCACGACCGTCTCGCTGGGTTCGCCAAGGAAAATGGAGCTGTTGTTAAGGTGTAACCGGTGTTAGGCAGTGAATGCATGGTTGATGAAATGAGCGGTAGAAGAGGGATCGGGAGGGGGGAGAGAGGGGGAGGGGGGGATATATCGTCAACACCATCCTGGGGAATCCTGGCTCCAGAATGTCGTAATCGGCACCGATCGGCTGTAAATAAAGAAGATCCCATTGTGATCTGGCAGGTCTTCGACCCATTGTGCCGCAGATTACATAGAAACTATCGTGTATTATACCGGGCGACTGAATAGATAGATAAATAGGTACCGTATAAGAATGGCAGGGCAGCGGGTAGATATGCTGGGACTACTAAAGAGTACACCAGCGACCAGAGAACAATGGGGGCCTTCACTATAATCGGAAGTAAGTCTTGTTAGTGTAATGCGTAACTGTACATAGTGAACGGCTAATTTCGCTTTATTCCCATTATGTATCGATGGATTAAAATTTCATACTCGTTTCGTCTCCACCGGTTTTATATCCTATGACTCCGATATCCTTCTGTCGGATCGGTTTGGCTATCGATTTCTATGCTGTATCCGGTAGTGGAAAGCTGTGCCAACGGAAACTTGTTACGGGATATACGTTTTATTTGATATTGGTACTGTATATAGATTTTTTATTAAATATTTTTGTTAATATCTTTTTTCATTTGATGTTTCGCGATATCGCGGAACAGGTTCCTAATTGTTCTTTGTGTCGTTAACCGGTCGACTCGGCAAATCGTAAACGACGTTATACCGTTACCGAGGACATCGGAGGTGCCGGGATGGAATTGAATCGAATATCAATCGATCGCTGACCGGTATTTTGCAATATATTTGAACACGATGTTAACGGAGGTTCCTTTGTACAGCAACAATTCCGTCCCTGGAAATTTCGGCTATGTCCGAAAAATCTTGATGAACGATCTTTCGCGCTGACCTGCTTGGCTATTTTTCTTACGGTACAATAATTAGGTGGAATTGTTATCTTTTTTTTTTCGATAAAATTACAGGAAGAATTGCAAGTGCCTATCGAACAGCTTCTCTTCGCGGTCGTGAAATTAATGCGAATCCCATGGGATATACGTCATCGCTACAAAGCTCGCTTCAGCCGTACCGCGAATATCTTGTGTGCCAATGCAATTCGCGAATGTCTGTACAATTTGTCAAATGGATTCGCGTGTCGTAACGAACTTCATCCCCATCCCCAAAGTGTTAATTTGGTAAATGGATTTTCAGTGTCTCTAACAATTCTCTCTCAGCACTTTGCTCAAATCTCATAGTAGCACTGTTCCACGTTCCTGTGATATTTCACGAAAATCACACTATTTTTGTAAATTCAAATAATACCAAAATTGACTGTACCAATGGGCTAGTACCAATACGATGGTAAGACGGGAGAGAGAGTGAACGTCTATACGTATGGCTGTTCATACGGCAAATACCATAGGTTGATACCGCAGTATGTAATATACTACACCCCTATTTATCTGGAGGGTCAATTTAAAAAAAAAAATAAAGAGCTGTTTTAGCCAGGTGCATCTTGTACCCATATGTCTTAGGTTAGGGCAGCATTGGCATTTAAATGTTAACGCTATCTAACCGATGGTATTTGCCATCGTCTTGGAGTCCGCATAAAACCATTCCCCGTAACTCTTCCTGGCGATGCGGCTCAATTTCGAAAGTTAAATGTCAATGAGTAACCAGTACGTTTAACAGATAGTCGGTGCATTCCGTGGATGGATTCTGACAATATATACAGGAGTACTAGTCGAATCCATATCGACCGTAGATATTTTAATTTCCATAGAGACGCATTGAAAGAAAAAAAACGCATTGCGGAACGATACTCCCCACTATCAATCCGCGTCGATGAATGCCCTCTAAACGGGAAGCGACCGATTAATACGTGGAGTCTTAATCGACGGGACTTCGCTGGCAATACCGTTCGTCGTGGCAAATTACACGGGGAATCGCAAGAAACGCTTCCGCGAGTAGAACGTACCTGGATGCACTTTTTACACGGGGCTTCTCGGATTACGTTTCTCAACATTTGACCTCGATTGCATTTTTTTTTTTCACGTTACAAAATCGACCCCGAGAATTGCCATCGGGGCTGACTTCTCGAAGGGATCAAACAGTCGGGCGAGTCCATATTGAATGTGGGTCGAGAGACTCGTAACCTGCAGTCTGAGTCCGAATGACTTTTAGCGTGCACTGTACCCTTGGCTGTTATCTAGATCGTAATTCTTCAGATGATAATGGACGCAGGCGGAAATGAATATCGGATGGTTGTATTAGAGGGAATAGGGTCTCGAGTGTTATTAATTTGCATAGTGATCAATATGGTTATTTTTGCTGTCGAGAATCTTGCATTAGTTTATTCTATGACGGACGATGAATATACCTAGGTCATTTTTTTTACGATATATACATAAGAATGCATCTGTTTACGCGAAAAATTATTCTCACTCACGTACCTCAGTGCGAAATTCCTCGATGGACCTTCCAAGAAGAAGGATCTCTTGTTACTCGAGACTCGACTGGATGAAATTAGCGTCTCGAACAGGTCGACGTATATACTCGAGACGAAAATATCGCAGTGACGCGTACGAGAGGACACGTTGATTTTCAAATTCACCAACTGTCATAATTGCACTCTGCGATTCAAGCCGCGTTCGCAGAAGAATCTTTCGTCGTCGTCTGCAGTCACGACGTGTAACCTGTAGGTACCTTCGTCACGTTCGTACCTACGGGAACTTTGCCGTCGGCTGATCATAGATGCAAGTTAGCGCGTGCAAAATTGCATGCCTCGAACCAGTCCTGCTACGTTCACGGCAGTGCTTTGTCTTCTGCCACGGAGCGACGTGACACCGACAATTTTCTCGGAACGACCGTAAGTAGGTAAACCTAACCTAAACGCGAGTGTAAAATCTGGTAAACTCGACAGGAACCGTCACTTTAAGAATCCTAGGGACGTTTCATTGAAACATAGAAAAACAAATGGCGGATGATATTGCTTAAAAAAAAATGTGTCTCGCGTTTTGTTTACATTGCGAGAAGTCGAACTGTCACCCGTGCAGCTGCGTGTGGCATTATGGCGACGGTGGGCTAATAACAACAGTACGGGCGACCATATCGGTGCGATTGTTCAAGGCGGGTATCGTACTGGTTACTGCTGCTTCGGGTCCAGTAGTGCTCTGCGTATACTTGTCGTACGATTAAACAATACAGGCGGGTTTGTAAGGAGCGTTAAGTTAGGACCGAAGTTAACACGCCAAGCCGGATCCTTACATGGCGCGATGTAGAGGAGATACGAAAGGAAGTGAACTTCGCCACTTATATATACAGTGTCGGCTGGGCTAACGGTAGCCTCTTCGAGTTAGTATGCGCGATCTGTTGCCTCGACAGGAAACAGAATCTCTTCCATTACGTCGCTACTTGCATTGTTACGCTGCCCCCGGGATTCTCTTATCGTTTCGGTTTGCGAGAAAGGCGATGCGGCCGTAAGAAGGTACCGGAACAGGGACAAAAAGAAAGAAAAAAAACTAGTTCTAGGGACTTTTGAGTCGTGGACAAATGGTTACGGGTAACTTGTCCTAAGCGCCATCTTAGCTCTGTACTTACTGTACAGTCGTGTATTGGCTCGGGGCACTTGCTTTATTCGTCATATTCATTAGAGTGAATTACGGGATGCAATGTGCCGCGTCGTTGGCTGTAGCCTGGTATTCTTTTAAACTTTCAACCTAATAGCTTTACGACTTGGCTACAGTCACGTCGTAATTCTAGTCTCGGTGAATTAGATGGCACACGTGTGCACGCACAATTATCATACTGCCGTCCTATGTTAGCGTTTAATAACCTCTTACTTATCCTGACTAACGAGTATTCATCAAAGTTTGTTTGTATGGCTTAAGAAATTCCCTAGACTTCCTAGGGAGAATCTTTGTTGTACGTACGCATACATATAGTATATAATAAAACGTTTCGCGCACGCGCACTGTCGTTTTCTAAAGAATTTAATACTTCGTATCGTTATTGCTATGCGCCACGACGTTACCCTCTCCCTTTGTTCTATTATTTATGCATTTTTATGGCGAACTGAGAAAAATATTTTTTCCAAGCACCACAGCTACCAATTCGTGTGGCTACTACCAAAGGACGCGATATCCTTCCTTCACCTTGGACGACCATCCAGAGTTATCGTACAATCTTCACGGCAATGGCGCCTCCGGGTTCCGCTGAAAAATGCGCTAATTGCCCGGCTCTCGTTCGTCCGGCTCCTCTACCCTTGTAAGCGAAATGCCCTATACCAGGACGACTAATTAAATTACTCTCGTAAAATTAAGGAAACTGGCATTGCGCAACTCGCAGGGTGAACGCGTCACTCTCATTACTTCGAGTCCAGTAGCATCGGTCCTCCGAGTCTCTGTTGCCAAGAAATTGAAATTCACGTGACTTCCGGTGTACAAGTCCCCCTCGCTCGCTGCCATCTTCCTCATTAACGATCAATCAACAAGGTCGTCAGTGTGCGATCGTAACGCGTAATGATCCTCGAAGAAACGTCTCGCCGTCGTTGAACTCTCGCTATTCAGATGTCGTTGACTTCGCCGATGGAACTTCCGTCGCGGAAGCTCTGTCGTTGCCCTGCCTGCTCCTTACTCGCTGTGCGCGCATACGTAGCGACGCGTATCCCAACCGTCGGATGGTTGAGCGCGGTTCTTCTGTCTCGCCGATGAGCCGCTTGTTTTCTTCGTTCTCGCAGTCTCGTCGTGAAACCAAGAGTGTCCCACATAGCGTAACGTCTGTTATGCCAGCCCCATTTCTCCATGGCCGCGATTGTTGCTGCTTTCTAGCAGCTGCCGTCCGTTGCTGCTGCTGCCTTGCCGAGTGAGATTTTCTATATCGCTGACTTAGGCAGGTCTTAACTCTGATACACTATACATATACGTATCTGGTTGGCTCCCATACGGTATACACGGCTGATGTGGATATAATCGATGCGGGTAATCAATGTGAAATCATGATCGTGGTACTTCCTTGGGGGATTCCTTCCAGTAGCCATAAAGGTTAATTGGCGACCAGATTTATTTTAGAATCCGGCGAATTAGCTACGAAAACGACTTGTACCACGTGGCGTTTAGACTTTGGTAGGTATATCGTTAAGGTCATTTTTTTTCTATTTTTGAAAATCGCTTTGGTTTTCTTGAGGGAGGAGGGTCAAATCGATTGGCTGTCCTTTTGTTCTCCCGTTCAATCTCTGTGCACGTGCGGTTGGCTGACCAACTCGGAATTTTCCACTGCGAGTACCCATTCTAATGTCGTTACGGTACTCTGCTCTTTAATATTTTTTTCTCCCTTTCCACCTGAGAAAATGGCGTATGACTTCCCGCGAGATCCTGTTCTACGAGCCGGTGGAGAGGCAGCGACTTCTCGTCTCGTTAGCGCGTTCAGGTAGTTTTCAACGGATCTGCAAACGGCCTCGAGGAGCAAAAAGTCCACGAGAATGATGTATGCACTCTACTATCTTGTACCCCTTCATGCGGTTAGTGTAGAAGGGTAGAGAATTCGTTACCTCATCTTACGCGAATTCAAAGGTTTTAATTACGAATTTACATTTGGACTGATGCATTGCTACAATTCGCACTGCATTTTCACATTCGTGCACGATCGATACGTCCAGATTGGTATAATTGCGCATATCTTATATGCACACTTAGTCACAGAGCAAATGGAACGGACAACGTTCGCTTAACGTCGACATGAAGAAAAAGAATCGCGCTAGCCTGGTCAACAAATAGGGAAGGACTTTTCAGGTACACTGTATCTGTATGCCATATATATATGCGTAAAATGCTCGCACGTCGAAATAACGACGTGTCTCAAGTGACTGATCCCATAATGTTATTTACATGAAACATAATACATGTTGTAAGACGGCCGCAGGAGAGATACGATCGCTGACAAAACGAGCGGTGTCACAGCAAAGCAAAGTAAAGCCAGCAACTTGTGGCGCAACACTTCTCTCTCTCTCTCTCTCTCTCGCTCTCTTGCTACTCTCCGCAACTCCCCCGTGTGGCATTTGCGAGTTCTTCATTCTGGCAAAGTGTCCGTGAGTGCCGCGAAGACACGAAAGGGGGGGGGGGGGGGTTGCGTTAGAAGAGTGTAAGATGGCAAAAGATACGGAAAAGGGGATCTTAAGAGGTATATAGTCAAGGATGATGGGGTGAAGGTAGAAGGAGGAGGGGGGAAGAGACTTGGGTGAGACTAGCTTTCTCCACAATGGCCTGCATACGGTCTCTCGGGTTCGAGTACAAGTCACAAGTCACACCGTAGATCTGAGATTCATTGTCCTCCTTTGTCGACTCTTGTAGTTTAGTAGGTTACTGGCTTGCAGAGATTTCCTACGACTCTTGAATAATATCGAAGAGACGTCAGCTTTGCATAGGCGCGGTTGCGTCTCTTGATATATATTTTTTTCGGTTGTCTTGTCACTGGATATTGATCGCTTCGCGAAGATCCTCGTGGACGGATTTGAAATTGGCGCCATTAATGATTGAATCGTTGCCGATAATTCGCGATCTATCCGTTCCGTCACTTGTCACGTGATTATAATCTTTGCTCGAGTGTCACGTATTCCAATGCCGTGTAGAGCTCAACGAGGTCGCTTCCACGTTTCTCGAATTCCTAACGGAATTCCTATATTTTTGGTTGGCAACGGTGCGTGTGTATTTACGAAGGATTTTTTTCTCTCAGGAAACCACTGTAAAACCGTCTGAAAGCTTTTATGGATCTCGTTAGATTCGCTCGTTACCGGTGAAAAAAAATATGTATGATCATTTTTATAATTGACGTAACGATACGACTTCTTCGTTGGATATCTTCTTGTACAAACGTGCTTACTCGAATCCGATTATGGAATATCTTCTGGTCTTTATCGAAACGCCATATTTATACGAAGCTTCAAGACTGGGACGTTTAGCGAAACTGCGGTGGTCTCGGCTGCTTCGATGTTATGCAAGCAGATCTCGATCCTCGATCTGGTCTGATTGCTGTTTACGAGCATCGTTTCTCGGCGCGGTTTATCCTCGTCCCCGCAAGAGGGACGACGCTAACCCGGAAATCGAGTGAATCTTAAAAAAGAAAAGAAATTGTCGATATCGAAGATTACAATAGTCCCTGCGGTCTGCTGCCCACAAGGATCGAATGAAATGCGAGATCGATATAGAAATCCTGTCTATAACAATAAATACACAGACATACCGTATACCACTGTACTTACGTACTATCAGTTCAGAGTTCAAAATCTCCGTCAATCTCTAAGGTCATCGTCTTATCGATAATACAGGTCGTTTACAGATTAGACACTGAAAACTAGTATCGTTTTGTCCAATCGATATATCGTATGTTCAATCGACGTCCCGTCACTCCTTTACGATTAGACGCGCAGTTTGCAGGTAGAAAGGAAAGGTGATACTCGGGACAAATAGCTATAGCGTTAAATAAGAAAACGAGCTAGCAAGTAGCCCGAGTGTGCTACTAAGCAGACAAGTAGGAGAAGATCGCGTTGCGTCGGAGAGCGATTACGCGAAATTGTTCTCGGCGACAGGGCCGTAGCAGTGGAAATTGGCTTGGTCTCACTGAAATGTCACAATAGTGCAATTTCCAAAGGATAATGGCCACCAGTAGAAGGAACGGATAACGGCAGGCTCAACTGATGTCCTTTGGACTGTAGGGGTATATAGCGTATACAGATGTATATATATACACGTATATACACAAGGACTTACCGAATGCCTTCTGGCATGTCTAACGATCAAATCTTCATCGGTGTAAAATGCAAAATAGCCAGGATGGAGAGAAGATTCGCGATGCGTGGCGACCAAGGTAGAGGTCGAGTACTCACTCAATTTCCTCTCTGGTATACTTGCATCGTAAAGGAGAATTTTTTAACGCGTCTGTACGCATACGTACACGCGTGTCCGTTGCCGAGTCACTGTCTGTATATGCGAGAATGCGAATGAACTCTGCCTTTGGGGATTCCTTGGGTCGTTGAATAACCGTGGGCATTGTTTAGATTTTATTGTCATAATAATAACAGTCGTACGATATAAAATTGACTTCGTCATTTGATTCTCTGCCATTGTCGTCATTGACTTTGACAATTTTTTTCGAAACCGCGATTATATCCTGGACTGATCTACCTAGGTCGGTCGGGGTTACACGTCGTGCGTGAGTGCGGACGAGTGTGAATGACCCCGATGAACCGTGCAGACGTGAACGCTCGGTTGGAGTAGACGAAAGTATGCGGGAAACAATTGGAAATTCGATTTGAATGATTTTTAGAAATTTATCAAAAAGGATATATATATATAATTTGAATTTTTTGAAAAAAATTTTAACACGTTTTATCGTCACGCCGTTGGGTCATTAACGAGCTCGCCATTTTTCTTGATGGAGTCTGTTATTAAGACTCGCGTGGCATTGTGCCTTAACGACGGCCAAGGATCTCAGACAATCGTACGGAATTGTCGAAGAGGAGAGCACATACTGTGTGCGTCTTGCTATTAAGAAATTGATAGCTCCGCAATTAGACTCGTAAATTATATGTTCTACCTTGCACGGGCTCCTTCGTAAAATGACAATGTACTCGCCGAGCGAAACATGTAAAACGTTTAGATCCGCGGTAAAAGATAACCTAACCTTCGTCATAGCTTACTAAGCACGACGCCGGTTCCCTACTTCGTGTATATACTTATCTGACTCTGTATATTGTATCCACGCACTGCCACGCACAGCCACGCATCACGTGCGCAACCTTCGTGCTGGTATCCTTCCCATAATTCCCTAGAGACAATCTCTGACTTTATAAGACGGAAAATTCACTTGGATATTCCACCTAGAAAAAATTACTAGGTAGAGCCAGGGGAGATATTCTATTGGCTAGGAGATAACTTTTACTTTTTTACTGTGGAAATAATGTTCGCAGTCGTAGAGAAAAAAAAGGTAGGTAGCTTGTGACTGAGTGTGGTATACGTATGAGGAGTTGGTGAAATATTTTTTGGAATTTTTTTTGCGACGACACGTGCAAAGTTATAAGAGGGGGAGAGGTGACGTAGAAGAATGCCGAAGAGCATGGAAGACCCGAAGCATCCAAGTCTATGGAACGGTAGCGAAGACTCGTTTTGGTCACTTGAGAATTTCTCGAGCTACGGTGATTTAAATAATTTTCAAATTTCTAGGGAACACGTGACTCCCATATCTGCACTTTGACACGTTTATATACATTATATTCACCTAGTGTCACGTCATACCTATTTTCTATCTCGTATATCTCATGTCTCACATTTGATATGGTCTATTGATATCTATCTGACAAAGAGAATGAACGTTTTTGTGGTGACGCGGACGTGAGATTAATTATCAGCAACTTCCGGTCTGGTCTTGAAATACATACGACTTTTTACAGTCCATAAAAATTAATACCCAGTGTCCTTGGATATACGGAATTCAAAGGATAAATCTTTCTGGAATATTGGAATTGGAGAAAACAAGATAGTCCACTCTATTCCAGCCGTGTAGGGATAGTTTTTTTCTCTTTCTCGCCGACATTTTTCCGGGAATTCGTCAAAAAGGGTTTCGAAGGTACAGGAATTCTGTAGTTGAATTCCTAGAACAGAATTTTTTATTTCCGACCACCCTGAGACCCTACTACGAATCTCATGAATTTTTTTCTCCTTTCTTTACCTTTTACCATGTTCGATCTACCCTTCTGGTGTTTTCTGGATCCTCCCGGTCGGTTCCCATTCGGGTTTCTTTTTTTTATATTTTTTTTCTCTAAATTTAACCAAAACCCCGACGTTCAAGACCGTCGATGGACACTTTTTGTTTTTTGGAAGAACGCGCCCGCAAGTATGCAAATACCTTGTAAAAATGTTAATTTTAGTATGTAAATCGATCCAACTCTTTCAATTGTGCCTTTTTTTCAATGTGTTGCAGGTCCGAGCTCCTTGGACTGTCAACAAGTAAGTGTAAACCCAAGTCAGCCATCTTGAATATGACGAAGACGGTTGAATAAGCGATACCAAAGTTTCACTCCTAATTGCTCGTAATAATTATCTCTCAGGCGCATTATTACTTGGGCTCAGTAACCGTTTTGCAGTTAATGACCGTTTGTCGTGGGATTTATGTTCTCACGACTGTATTCCTATACTATACATTATATACAAGAGGCCAAACCGCAACGGTCTCTTAATTAGATTCTAAATTATACGGGGAACGATGATGTACTTAAATTGTGGCTCGGTTAATGCGACGCTACCAACCTTGTAAAGTCTTTACTTACTTAAGGGCCACGCAAGGGGATTACCACGCATCAAACTGAGTAATTAACAAAACAGAGATAGGTACTCAAAAATTTTAATATAAACCACGAGTACTTGGCCCCGATGCGAGACAAACAAAAAAATTTATTTCACTCAAAAATAATAATTATATCATAATTAGACGCTCAATAGAAATGCCTTAATCGAATACGCGGACAGTTGGATATCGCGGATACGAAGTACATATTAATCGTAACAAATCCGCGAGATATGGTCACGCAATCCTTTCCGGCATATGATAGGCCTTCCTGTCGTGCTAAACTTGGGATGCAGAGCTCGTCCTGGCAGGTTATAATTGAGAAATAATAGTAATGGCTCAACTTTTTGTTTAGCCAGTACGACGGGTACATGTACGTAGGTAACTATGTAGGAACATTGCTACCTCGTAATAGAACTAATGCTTTTCATTTAAATGGCGAACTACCGTTTGTGCGGATTATATATATATATATATATATCCAGGGGCAGTTTCGAGAACTTCGCCGATTATGGGTCATTCACAACGGCAAGCTGAAATGTTTCTTTTAAAAAAAAACTAAACCTTGGGGTATCTAGCATTGGAATTCTAACCTAACCTAACCTAACCTAGCCATTTCTAAGCCCATCACAGTTCCGGGTGCCTAGTATTGAAAAATTTTGAGAAAATTCGGTGTGGTCGTCGCTTGATGGCTCTGGAAACTGTCCTTGGATATAGGATTTTTCCAGGTCAGTCCTTGAAACTGCCAAGCGTCCTCAAAGCTGCCACTGCATATATATATATGTCCTGGAAACTGCCCTCAGATATATTTATATGTATGTATATAGATGTAGGTAAGTGTATGTATATATGTAGATGGACACGTAGGAGGTGTAAGATCTACGGGATAGTCAGAATAGAAGGTTTTAACGTCTGTTGCAACATAATTCTGTAATCTTCTTAGCGTCTTAAGCCGAACACTCCTTAGAAACGTTCCGTCGTTCATCCTTCGAGGGCTTAAAGATCAGACTTAGGATTTGTTGTTGCTATTTACCAAATATTTATCCATTCTCGGTGTACGCGTAGAACAATGGTTTGATTTTTCATTGCCAGCTTTCAATGGCGACGAATAAATCATGTGAGTCGAGATTATGGATCCAGTAATGCCAAGGTAGGACGTTTTAATGTTGGTGGATATATAGAAGGTGGAACCGGTATATACATATATATGGTAAGCGATATCGGATTTTCTGAATAAAGTATTTTCATTGGGCCCAAATGACAAGGTGGTTGGGTCTGAGGTACCGATTCGAGGGTTGATACCCAATCCTCGTAAATATTCACTTGGGTGTGGAGGAAAACGTGTTAGTCGCGTTATTTTTAGCAAAAGGATTTAGGGACTTACGCGAAATACCTTAAGGGCGTCTCGTTGCTCTTGTCTTCGGGCCCAACGGGTATTTCGTTAGATTTAGGGCCAGTATCCCGAAACCCCTTTCCTCTCATGACCCTTTTTTCATACGCGCACACAAGACTGGGCCCAGCGGGGCCTGGCCGACGCGGTTTAGGGCAGACGAGGAATCGGTTGCTGGGACATTGGCGTGAGAAGAAAATTTGGGACCAATACAGATCACCAGGAACAATGAGAGTCTCTTCGCTAAATCGACAATAACCTATGTCCCAATTGTCGAAGTTCATAGCAAATATTTTTTAATTTCTCTAACCTTGCTATAAATACAAAATTTTATTCTCAACCCACTCGTCTATCTTTCCCAAGGGAAACAAAACTCGGATAAAAAAATTTCGTACAAAGAAAGGCCCAATTTTTGCAAATGAACCAATACTCTGGTTCTAATAGTCCAGCACATCGCGTTCGCCTAGACTCTTCTCTGCCTGGAGTTTCCGTCGGTGCACGAGGTCGTTGGCAAAAATAGTGTCTTCGTAAAAGGATAATGTCGGGGGTCGATTCGCACCCCTCTAGGTACGCGGGAGTCCTACGCCACTGGATGCCCGCACGAAAAAGAGTTGCCATCAGAGAACACTTTCCAACGAAGTTCCTCGACCGCGTTTCGGGACAACAGCACGGCGTTACCAGGGGCGTCCTTGGTCCGTGTCAGTGGCATAGACCATACAGGGCCCGTTCAAGGTCGAGCCGAGCGCTTCCGAAGATGCCCGAGCGCACCGCAGTCTATACCCGAGCGGCCCGAGTAAACCGAGCGGCGGTCACTCGGTGCCCGATCGGGATCCTCCCGGAGTGTCATCCTATACTCGTGGGTCCGCCACGGCTATTTCGCTCATCTTAACGCACGTATTAATACTTCTCCTCTATGCAGATCGTACGAGAAATTTTTTATAGCGGTTTTTCTCTTTCTCCCCTCTCCCCTCCTCTCGCACCAATGTACGATCAGGTCCCTCTTCCTTTTATTATTACTCTCATCTGCGGTCGCGTTTCGATTTCTGCCCAAGCAGCTACAAGAGCTCCGGGCGCATTTCCAAGTCGACTTCGATCTGGAAATGTGAGTCCCTTAGGCCGTTCATACTCTACACGATGTCTCACCGCGCCAGAAGAAATCTCCACGCTTTCTCAGACTCTTCTTTAGGGCTTACCGATTCTTTCCAGACGTCCGGAGGAACGTTGTCAGCCGATAAGAGACGCTGGGTCCGTGACTAGGTAGCCTATAGGTACTGTCTGAAAGAATGCCGAACAGACCACGAGGACACAAAAGAATAATTTTCTTGTGGTTCCTCTTCAACGTCATCCTGATCTCCGTCGGGTGGCGTAAACTATCTTATACCCATCCTGGTACGGCTCGTCCTTAATCGTTCTCTTTGATCCGCCTTCTATATCCCCTTTTGTCTTCCACTGTACCTGTAGGTGCGTCTGAAAAACTGTCTCCGGGCTGGCTTCGACCTTTCTTACTGCAGCTCCTTTCAGTATGGTGATTATGCATTTGAGTGCATCCGAGAGTCTCTTCGCCATCGTCGGGAGTAGGGCAGACGTTCACCGCTCTACTTAACACGGAACACCGGGGAAAGAATACGACGGTATTATGTCGCTCTAGACTGCGGCATGCCGATCGCCACGCTTCGAAAATTATCGTGATATCGCGATACCGATTCTTAAATTTCCGGCCCAGTCTGCTTGGCAGTGCTTGATTCAATTAAATATTGATGAATTACAATGAATACGTATTAATCCTGAAGATCGGTATATCTCATAAACCTAAATATAAGAAATCGAAGGTATTCATCGTAATCTTTGACAGTTCGATTTTTTTGAAAAATTGTAAGGAAAAAAATGGTTGGATCAATAAAATCGATTTGCATGAAAGGATCGAGCATTTCTTTCCGTTAGTGATCTGATCGAAAAGTTGTAAGTTCGACGATCGATAACGAGGTCTCACGATCGGTATTAGACGATGGAATACGTGTCACGCGCGATATCAACCACAGATAAGTTCCGCATAACGGAATCGTTACCAAACGTGTACCGGCGTCGCGGCGCGCACGTCGCACGCTCTATACTATCTGTAAATAATTGACTATCCTCTTGCTGTTTGACGAGCCAATATTTGATTCCGATCACCTGCCGGTCAAACGTGTTTGCCTGCTCCTAGACGAAGTATCTATATAGATACCCGTTTCCTTTGTAGCTCCCTCGTGTCGGTGCCAAAGATGGAGGGATACTCGCGTGCTCCGAATGCGGACTCCCTCGATCTTACGACTAGAATCCAGTTTCACCCTGGAATACAAGCGTACCGATATAATCAGTATCGTTAAATCGATCGAATAATCAAATTAAGCGGTTGGCCTGTAACGTTGTTTTAGATTATGTATAATTAGAAAGATAGAGAGCGCTAATAATCCCTATTCATTATACGTGAGAGCGTCGATCATTCAAAAAGATGTTAATGCGTTACTTGGTTCGTGTCCAAGCTAAATATACCTGGTGTAAAATACAGAGAAAGACGTTTTACGAAGACAGGCGTGACCGCGACTGTTAATTTAGTCAAAAGAACTGATTCCTTCGCACTACCATAGGCACACACACTGATCCCATAATACCACGAGCTTGTTCCCTGTCCGTTGTCGGCATTAATATTAATTAGAATTAGCGAATTAATAAGTGCGCGCTTAGGGTTTCGTGTGAACATGACCTCGACTACTCATCGCCGCTCATCCTCATAACCGCTAAGTAGGTACATCGCGATAGCATCGCGAAATGATTATGAAATTCTTGCGGGTAAAAAAAGTTCTTCAGGAATTGACGTACTTGGATAAGTAGCCAAGCATCCCGAGAATAAGTAGAAGATCGCTAGACGCAATCTTCAGGAGTCTTTCGCTACCGTTGATTCGCGACATATTTTTCCGGTAAGAAAAACTTGATCTCTACTGCCTCTTTCAGTTACTTAGGTTACACGCGACGTTCGCAGGCTGCTTGTGAACTGGGCTTAAGGTTGCAGCAGGTGTACCCACATACTCGTTATATACGAATTCGACAAATCTTTGGCATTGAACGTTTGCGGATGCTGAGCATCCTTCGAGATGACCTTTTGCTACCTCTTTGACCTCACTGCACTGTTTACAGTAAAATTTGACCTTTTTCGAAGGATTCGAGAAATCGCGTATACACTGGTACATGCATATGTACATACACGTTGTGACATACCAGGAAGACGATCTCTGAAAGTGGTTGATGTACGCTACGTGTGTTGTCCCGTTCTAAATGGTAATTCTGTTATTACGTTAGAGCGTCTGCATATGTAATATTATTATTCAGCGTAAGTCACCGGCAGTTTCCTTGGTGTCTCGTGTTAGGAAGTACCCGCGACGCTGTTGAATGATTCAGAGCAAGTACACACGTGCGTGTATATATATGTATATATATGTCACGTAACTAAGCGCTTTATTAATGAGCCGTTATTCTCAAGCATATACATATCTATATGTGTGTGTATATATATAGCCAGTGACGCTATAATATTTTTACATTCTAACGGTTCAATTCCAGATGAAAACCTTGAAGGTCTTTCCGTTTTCATGGATAACGATATGGACGAGTACCACAGCGCTCGTTAATTTTATTGTATATTGCCACTGCAGCTGTAGTTGTTGTTGTTGTTCATTTTGCACGGTTAGCTCGGATAACTCGCCGCTTGGGATGACTTCCTGTTCTGTCGCTCTGGTCTGACAGATTATTACGTCTGACTGTGATATTTGCCGAGATACACCACTTTCCATTATTTTTTTTTAACGTTGATTTGAGAAATTGTCTAGTTTTTGCGAAAAATTATCTGGACTCATAATGACGCGTTTTTTTATCGCTCACGCCGACATATGGAATGCTGATATGCGTTGCCGATGCACTGAGGGGTTTTACGGGGACGCGGCAAGGTACGCGAAGAGGATTCGCGGAACTCGAGGCAATTTGGGCAAATCGGCAGATCCTACAGAGATTATGGCGAGTTCATACACGACATGCGAAATTGCGTGGACCGTTATCCGATCGCGTATGCAGTCGCATAATTCTCAAGCGCCGTTCCGTGCACCGTATATGCCTTGTGGGAATCGTAATCGGTTCGACGGTCTAGATCGTCCGAAAAGTTTTCTTCCTTGCCGCTGGAACGTAGCTACTGCCGATCATTGAAGGAAGTCATTAGAGACTTTTTATCATACCCCCTTGATCTCTTACGGTCGTTCGCATCGATGCAGATATTACCTCGTTTATGGTGAATTTATCTATAGCGAGTAAATAACGTTACGTTGCGTTCAGATAGCCTCTAATCACCGGTATCCTCCATTTAGAAGAAATATCCTATTAATTTAATATACCGGATTGATTTTTGTACTTAGTCCATCTTATCCCCTGTAAAATCATTTGATAGCCTCGAGATCGTTCAGTCGCAAGGGACACTTGTTACGGGCGTCTACGTTGTTATGCTCCCAGTCATCCAGTCAATATAGGGTACATGATTGACAGACAGATTGACATAACGCGCTTGTGAAACACGTCGACAGACTTCATGATCGGCGAGCAGCTATCGTTGTTCGGAGAACAGGAAGTAGGCCAGAGGGTAGGAACAAAGAGTCGGGTACCTTTTTTGCATTGGCTTCATGCTATAATATAAGGCGGCATGGACAGTCTTTATGACGCGAGAAGCGCTCCATGTGGCAACGTGCCGTAACTAAATCCGTCCAGTTTCAGTTGTGGAAGGCCTTGGCTTGTCTTGCCTTTACGTTTATTACTGAAGTTCCCTACGTACCTGTACAGTCCGTGGATAATCGATTTAATCGTAAAATAGGCTCCTTAGGATAGGAGAGGAGGGTCTCGTGCGAAGATGCGTCTGAGGATTGAGACTGGATCTCATAGAAAGGAACAATATCGTATTCGAGGTCAGTCGTATACAAAGCGTCGCGACGTCGTTTGACGCTACGGTACGATCAGTAAGAATCATTGGATCAATTAAAATTTTTTTATTATAATATATATATAGCACAGTGGATGCATATAGAATCAAGGTCCTTACCCGGATGGTACTTGAACCAGCCTGAAGGGATCCGCCATTTATGGTTTTGCTTTGGTATACCTGGTGTGATAAACAGCTATATGTATGTATATATATGTCTTCCGGTCGTTTGGCCTTGTATAAATTATAACGGCAATGAAGTATCTTTGGCTATGCTATAAATGGACTCGACGGCGTAGTCTCTTATTAACTTAGCACCAAGGTACATAACTCTCTTTGGTCTAGTTTCTATGCTTTTATTTTCACTCCTTTATAATCCGATCATCATGGTCGATTTCGTACTTCGTCGGTTTCATTGTCATTCCAGTACACTGCCCGTGGTCTCGCAAACTACGCAATATGCAGAGCAGAGACTTGTAAACATCAGTGCAATATTGTCGTACAGTAACGCTTAAAAGTTGTACAGAAATATTTTATTACGAGTTAGCAAATTATTGCTCAAGACGGTTTGGAACATGTTTGGAGTTACGTATCACGATGTATGGTCCGGTAACGAAGCTGAAGGTGAAAAGGTCACGAGACTGTCCACCTAATCAAACTCTTAATCTACACCCGGCAAACTGTGACCTCTGCGACAACGTCCTTCGTGTGTATTAGAAAAATAACGTTAACCCGTTGTCACGACTCGATCATTTCTCTTGATTAGATCACCGAGCAGCCTCTGCAGGATTCGAAGGATACGCGTTCCGGAAAAAAGAAATATATTCAGTCGAACGTGTATATATACGCTGTACCTGATGTATGGTTCTCCTTATATTTGCGGATCTGTCAATCTCCTTGATCCGTTTGACAGTCCAATGAAAAGTTCTACTGTATTATTATTGTACGATTGTCTTCTTGCGAATCGACAATTTTATTTAGCATGAACGTACCGTTTAAACGCCTGACAAGCAGGCGTAGTACAATTGATTGAAGGCGTGAGTATAAATTTGAATTTTTTTTCTCAATAACTTCATGATTTCAAGGTTAAGACGTCTCTTCTATTCTGACACCTGTAAATATCACGTAATGGAAAGAAAGTGGCTCAATAATATTTTTCAACATTAAAATCATCATCTTCGTCGCTCAGACTATACTTCTCATGGGTTTCGTAACTGGGAGTGAACCTCGGGAACACCCAGTATCCATTGCTATCTTTGACTGGCTGAAAGCGCAGCGAGGATACCTAGGTGCATAAGATTACAGGTATGCGCCAGCGGAAGATGGCTAGGAGGCTCAGAAGCGGTGGGCGCCTTGTCGTAGTTATATTTAGATTCGCGCTGAGCGCCTTGCGCTCCTTGTTTTATATCTGCCCACTACGCCGACGACCGATGGTACATGGTACAGGAAGATGCTGGGGATCATGGGCGTTTAGACGGTCACATCTTAGACAGTATCGATCGTTAATCCGGATTTTCTTAAAATTCAGGATAATTATCTCCGTTTATATTACGCAAGCAATTATGATGATATTAGAAAGTAATGTAATTAAAAATTAGTAATATATAGCATTTTTAGATACTGTACCATCATTTGTAATCTTTATCAAATTTTCGTTCTTGATCTGTAAGCGTCGTCCAGGATTCGTATAGAAAGGTTCAGTAATGGCGTCGAAATGATTTGAGGTTGATGATAGCGAGAGTGCCGAGTAGGTTAGGAGTGATAGTGTTAACTCATCGTCATCTCAGAGCCTCTTCATTCTCTGTACCCGTACTATCCGTACTATCCGAGGTACTTAGCTGCACGAATGGCAGCCGTGCACCGCCCGAGAATCTTCCTGTAATAATGCTCGATGATATATATATATATGCGTATACATATATACACGTATATAGTATACAGAAGGATTTTCTACTTAAAACTTCTAAGGGACTTTGCTATAGTATACTATAGTGCATTAGTGCACACACTGTACAGTCGCTTATAGTGAATTGCACTACGCTTGTCGGCAACTCTATTTCGTTTCGTGCGGATGGAAACGATGCACGCTTGTCGGCCATGTATACATATACCTTGATTTGGATTGACTACCGTATAAACTGTCTTTCCTCGATTCTTTGAAATCAGTGTGATAAGTATCGCGAATCATAATGGCTTTTCTATATTTCTCGCGTTGACCATAGGATTGAAATGCCAATCTTGATAAGTATACCTATATGCATATATAAATACTGTAATAATTTTTTTATTATGGTTTACGTATAACAAGAAGTGGGAGGAGTCTTAACTAAATTTTCTTGTTTGAAAAGATCATTTATCTCTCTCTCTCTTTTTATCATCTTATGCTTTCTTTCTCTCTATTCACTTTTATCCTCCTCTTCCTCGTCCCTAGAATCCTTCCTTACCTCCCCCTCATCCGCCCAGCTCACTGTACCTACAATCTGCACAACGTTGCTCCTATCTGTTTTCTTTTTTTGTCCCGACCGCAAAGTCAGAGCAACAGTTACAATGGAGCGAGGCTGCGGCTTTGTTATGAAATAGACTTGAAAGCGAAATGCTCTCTCTACTTACTCTCATTGTCAGTTATCTTCTCGGCACTCTCCCCCCACCATCACAGTCCCACTATTCATACACCCCGCCAGATCCAGGCATCCTTTTCTACGAGTTACAAAGATACCCAGAAGAAGTTACCTTCGTTGATCTTCTCCATTTTTACTCTTCCTCTTCTCTTTATTATTCTTTATTCACAATACGCTTGCCTCCCCTTCTCTTGGCAATGAATCTTCCGCGTAAACCATCTCGTACCACCGGTGCCCGAGGGTCGATCGGTTCGTCTCCTTTCGTTTCTTTACCACCTTCCCTTCGACCATCTGGACCAAAGATGCTGCCTGGCGCTACGGAGGGAAAACGTTGCGCAAAAGTAACCGGGTAAAACTGCTGGATGAAAGTGAAGTTCCTCTACCTTCTCCTTCTCCTTCTTCTTTCCCATCCTCCCCTCCTACTCCTCATCCCCCTCCTCGACGCCACTGCGTATCGCTACTGCTCGCGTCTATTATACCGTCACCTTCGGCCGGAGGAGCGGCTGTACTTATAACTTCAGGACGTCGAGGCGACCTCTGAGTAGCCGTATTAAATCCTGCTAAGTAAGCGACCGTAATCGCTTTCCAGTCGATTCACGACTTTTACTCCATGGGTTTCCGTGACAGCGATGGCTCGGCGACTCCGCCATCCGGAGAGAAAAATCCTTTGGCGTAACGGCCGTTACGCAATTTGATTAATGAGACGGAGAGATACTTCTCACCGAGGATTATTTACACAGCGCCGTTTTGCAATCGCGTGATGTTTACGGGATTCGCGAGATTTTTATGCGTGAATTACGAGAAATTAATAATCTACTTATTTTACACGTATACCCTGATAGCACAATGATACTCTTAGGACGTATGAGTATTCTCTGTGTATGCTCAGAATGTACTGGGATCTACTGAGGATGTTGAGTACCTATTTCGAATGTTGAGGATGAAATTAGAATGTTTTGAGAATATCATGTACTATCTGGTTAGGTAGGATTTAAAAGTTTCGCGGGTTACTCTTTACAGTGGTATAGATTTTCGCAGTGACTTTCAAGGCGATTCCGCCGGACGTTACCGAACGTCGGAGATTTTGCAAAAGCTCGATTTCTCTTCGAGGCTACTGGATTCATTCTCTTTTTTCTTTTCTTTCATCCACCATTATTTTTACTGCTTTTAAACCGTGGCGATCGCCCGCGACTCATCTCGCTCTTGGATTTGCGGCTGCTGGCGAGATGAGCGGGCAACCAGGCGTGCACGAAAGTCACTAATTAGATTTACCTAATTAACCGTCTCCGCAAAAACTACGGAGGCTCGTGCATCTCTTTTGCTTGCACGTCACAATGGAATTCTCATTGTCAGTGATCGCTATATACTTTGCTGACAGAAAGTTTTCAAATTGGCTAGAAAGAATTTAACGTCCAATTGAAAATCATCCATTCCATATCACAATGATGAATATCAAGTATAATTGATTTTCGAAGCACGTCTAATTAAGATGATTCGATCATGAGGGCACTTTCAAGATGCGTATCTGAATTTTGTATATGTTCTTGGCAAGTGTTTAATGGTCGTGCGTGGAAAATTTCCAAAATTTACCATCTAGTTTGCGAGATATACGAAATGAAAGTATCCAAAATTACACTATATAGATATACTTCGCATGTTAAAATAGCCATATTTTTTTCGAGATATTTCAACTTCAAGATGGTAGAAGTGGATGAAATTTCTAGAAGACACTTCTTCATATCGAACTTTACTACGATGATTTTTGAAATTTTGAAATTTTTTATTTATTTCTTTTGACTGCGATATTTAAACAATATACGATATGAAAATTTAAAAAATGATGGATCTCCCTCCTTCCACTTGTCTCTAAGACAATACCTTACGTAAGAAAGATTTTGGCAATGGACGATATACAGGGTGTTCACCGAAATAGGAATACCATAGTTATGATGCTAGGCGAACAACCTTAAGTCATAAAAAAAAAAGTGTCCCACTTTTTCCCTTTATAATTGCGTCGTCAGGCTATAATCGTTGTCCGCATCCATATAACACGTGGTAAATAAGTACGAACCCGTATGCAGATTAAATGCGCGTCTTTAACGTAGCGTCGCGATTAATCGGGCAATACGCAAAGCAGGAAACTGCCTAATTATTCATGAAGTTATTGTCGCGATATTTTACTCGCGCGTCTCGGCCGGTTTCACGCGTGACAAGTTGAATCTTGCGCGATTAAAGTCTATCCGCCGGTACGATAAGCAGCGATTCATTAAAATTCCTCCCTTCGCGGCTGTAGAAATAAAAAAAAAAAGTGTCAAACGGGCGGGTATGCTTGTTAATTAGTGGGCGCCATTTGTTACGCGTGGAACGGGTGTTACGAGGGTTCGTTCTACCGTGGAGCAACAAGATAGGATTGTTAACTTTATATCGGCGTAACAATCGGCACTCTCTGTGTGTATACATATATTTATATAGTCTCGTTCAGTTGCCGATGGAATTTCGCGACATCGCGAATACCCGGAAGTCATCGGGACGTCAAGTCACTTTTACCTAAAATATACAAAAGTAGCATGATACGTTTCCAGGGAGCGGATAATATGACAGCTGGATAAAAAATCACGTATTAATGCCAAAGTCAATTGGTCGATCGTAAGTGTCAATGATCGGTAGCTAGAGTGAGAGTCAGCTGTACGCTTACGATCGACAATTAGAAACGTTCGATACGACCGATTTAATAGACACTTTCGAGAACTCCATTCACCGATATGGTGAAATTTATATATATATATATGCATGCATCGAATGGGAAATAAGAAGCGATCTACTTCTCAGTTATCAATACCTATTTAATTACTGTTCATTACAGCGAAATCATTAAGGTGGTCTCCAAGTGTCTATAGAGAATTCTATGGCTTAGCTATTACACTTTATATGTGTATATATATATACTTATGTATGTTATGTCTACACTTATGCTTCGTACCAGCTGCGCCGCTTTCCTCGCGGGCTAATTTTATATTCTCATTAACGCTCACACTTATTCCAGGACGTGCAACAATTGCGAGCGTGCCTCCTGTGTATCTACGTACAATGGTTGTACATGTTCTTGGGCGTTTAGTGGTAATTAAGAGCACGGTGAGATACAGATGCAGTATTAGAAACACGGGAGTTAGTCTTTTACCTATTTGGTATAAATAAATATATATGTATATAGGGCTGTGTTGTAGATACGAAATAAATACTTTTCTCTCTCTTATATACATTCTGTTATGAAACTAGGACTTTGCTTTTGTGTGTGTTTGTGTGTGTGTCATAGCATCCTTTAACTAGTAAAGATTTGCCTGATCACAGGAGAAAAAATTTCTTTCACTGATTTCATTTCTTCTTCGATAAATACGAATTCGCACTGCAGGGGCGAAAATGTTGCGAATTCTCGTTATACACTCTGTACTGATATTGCACGTCTCGGATATTCTTGTACGCAGCAAATTTGCGGTCGCGTTCGCACGGTACTGCATTGAGCGGAATTGTCGCGCACGAGTGACTTCTTATAAGTAAAATCGTAGTATGAGTTTACTCAAAAAGTATAAAATTGTTATATAGATATATATATGTATATATATCTCAGAGTCTGTCGATCTTTAAAGAGGAATTTATCGTGGAGACGAATCTTCTTCTTGGCGATACGTTGTTTGGTGATTTTATACCGCCCGAATGTATAAAAAAAAATTTTTTCATTGTTCTCGCGGTCATTTAGTTTTTCGAGTCGAATTAATTTCCTTTTTTTTACAAAACGTAAGGATGTCCGGTCCTCCGATACGTTTGTTACGTTAATACGAAACATCGTCCGAGCTGACGGAAGTGTCTTTTTTCGCACGAGAAGCTTAACCATCAATTTGCAAAAAGGACTTTTCATGAATGCACTCGGCATCTACCCGGCAGACCTATGGTAAATATACATTGCATAAAATCTGACGAGTGAGCGGTTGGCAGAGTCGCCATCCATTGCAGACTGGATGCTGCACTCGGGGTTCGCCATGGTAAACACTGTCATTATAATTCAATTTAATATTAATTTGTACTCGTCCCAACTAAGCGGTGCTCATTCCACTGCTCTATGCACGGTACCAGAAGGTAATAGATATTAATATTTCTTTGTTTTTCATTGTCAAAAAGAAGCAAGTCAAAATAATAATGTAAATTCCTGCCTTACCCACGATTATGATTTTACCATCCGTAACAACGGTAACTGTACGAAGCTCCGTAGGATGTATCTACGAGAGCAATGATTTCACCCCCAGGAACAGTCCTGACGGTTATATACATAGAAGGAAGAGAAAAAAGATATTTTATTTACGATTACGCGATTTTTAATTACTGGGATTACCATGATGCTCGAGGAAGGTCATGAAAGTCATTTGAAATCAACGCGACCCGGGACTTTCTTATCGTCTGGATATTCGACAGGCACTCTGGTTATGGTTGAGAACCCCACCTACCTCGTGGATGATGGATGGAGCCGTTCTTGCTCGTTCATGAGGAAGTTATTACGGGTGCAAAAGGTGCAGCGGAGTAACGCGTGTTAAGGGATGCTGGAAAAAGGGTAGAATGTCAAGCGGCTATTCGAAGGAACGCGCAGTTCGGCGATGACGGGCGTCTCGAAAATCCTCGACTTAAGTGGAGTAAAGTAATTGGTTAATGACCGAGTGGAATCTTCGGGGGTCGCTTTTGCGCTCTTGGTTCTTCTTGGAGAAGTTGACAGTCGAGGATTATAACGTCTTAATTCGTTGTGTCTTAATTGTATGAAAAATTGCACGTCAGAATGTCTATGTAGATATAATGTCTATATGGATAATATATTTTGTATACACCTATAGCCGCCATCTTGGTAACCCGCTTTCTATACGGAATATAAGGATCTTCGCGTACCTGTCGTAGCAGGTGGCTGGGTCGATGGTATCATTTTATCTAGGTAACGAGTCCCGACGTTAAGCGATCAGGGGAACAATAGAAAATGGCTACGGAAGTATCGATCCTTGCCGATCCCAATAACGATATAGTCTGGATCCGACAAATGGGTGGGAATTCATGACGCAATAGGAATCCTATGCTATTTGATTTATCGGCATGCCCGAATTATGTCGATTGCTTTCACCTTTTAACGTGGTACAATGCTTTTGTTACATTTCTCCTTTTAAGACACCTTCCCGTTTGACCTTTGAGAATCGATGTCGTTGATCCTTGATCCCGATATCGATGCCGATAAGCCATCTTATTCGTAACGCATGCCACGAGGCTCAAGTGACAAGAAGTCTATAACATTGTTCTCTGGTATAATTAATCGTCTTAACCTCCATGGAAAATGGCCACGCAAGTTTTAACTCGACTACCTTAATCTATCATCCAATTCCGGTATGCGCGACACGTGTATAAATATTACTTGGAGATTTATGACGTCACGGTTCATTACGTTCGCGACAATAGGAATAAATTGACCTTTCGGACCCGGTTTGTGGCAAACCCTAGTAAAAATTTCGTTATAAAAATCGAGGGCCCCTCAAGACCCCACTTACCTAGGTCATACTGGGCTTAGTCGGGACCTTGACAGGCCCTGGATATAGGGATGCAAATTTGGACTAGGGAATTAATATATTTTTTTTGTATCAAATTCATTTATACTATTGGTCCATTAAATACTATGTATATCAGTATATGCTCTAGATTAGTTCGTAAAAGAGAGATCTTCATTGTTGCGCAATCCTTAGCCTTTCTCTGTCTGAACGAAAACCGCTATTAATGAAGAAACATTGTTGTAGACGTTGTAATTGCAGTCCGGTTGCTCGAAATCGTAAGGCGTTTTTACAAGAGGGCGACTTCGTGCCCGCAGGACGTGAAAGTATCCGCGTTTAGCGTCAAAGAACGGCATTAACCGTTGTTGCACGCTCAGTGATTCGCGCCAGTCGACGTTCTCACTAGCTCCTACAATCGTTCAAATTACCAAAACAATCATCCTTAATTTGCTTGGAAATCAGTATACAGTGTCCGAAGCTCGGTTAACAATGGCGGGCGTCAGAAATTTTTTTTACCGAAGATTGGTATACCTGCAAGAATACCCTGATGCAGATTTGACATCCTAACCTAGTGAGCCGATTTGAGAATGATTTTATCACGTAATTTCTCAGTATAGAAATCTTCCAGTCATCAACTGAATGAGTGACCACCCAATGCGTAACCACCCCAAGGTTCAAATTGAATTTTTCATCATCTATTACGGGACTCACAACAGCAGACAGGGACCCGTTCCTCGAGGCGGCTATCCAATGGAAGTGCACGCTTCAACTTTGCCACGACGGCCTCTAACCCTCGCAAGTAACTGTTATTGCGGCGCGTAAAATTCGCTCTGTCAAGCTGTCAGCTCCGGCTCGAGAGTCCCGTCATCATTTGTGCACTGTCATATCGTGTTGCGGCGATTGAATTTTTGCGAACGTCAAGGAGCATCGACTCTGGGCCAACTCGAGTACTATATCCAGGTAGAGGCTGCTGTGTCTTTAGAGAATGACTCGATTTGCTAGGTAATTTGCCGTTAGCCGTATCACGTTAGGTACATGGTAGGTACTAGTGTCTAGAAGTTTCGATAAACAGTCTGGATATCGGAGTGACGTTGGCGAGGATCGTTTCCCCGGGTCTTCGGGATCGTCCGGATGGGTAAAGGTACCCTGGGACAATTTGCAGGAGAGTCGGACGAGCGCGGTAACAGCTCGCATAAATAAAGGAGGAACAGGGCAGAGCAGAAGCGTAATTGTAGTCGTGTGGACGTGGCACAAGGCTATAGGGTACAGATAGTACATAGGTGGATCTATGTACCAGTACAAGTATCTGGTACCTATGGTGATTGGATATAGGGAGAGGGATGGTGAGAGTGTAAGGTTGGGAAAGAGAGTGAGAGAGGGAGAGGGAGAGAGAGAATAGTTGTAGAAGAGAGGAGTGTGTCGAATGACTTCCTAGAGGCGCGCCTGTCACGACGCCCCGGGTCATTGGTCACCCCTGTCTTATCTGAAACTGACTACGGACCATCTTAAGGAGCTCCTAGAGACCACGTTTCTCCTGTAAAAATCATCCTAACTGGTTCCGTATAAATTGCCGTGCCGATGACGTCGCCGCGACAACTGCCGATCCACGAACTCGTCGAATTCTCATCCGATCGAGTTGGCCGTCGCGACGTCCGAGGACACTTGCATCGAATAGGACCGCGTACATTTAATTGGCTCGGTTGAAATCAGAACCGCGTAATTGCTCCTGTCAAAAGACTACGGGCGTGTCATTGACGTTGGTAAACGGCAAGTCCAGTCCTTGTAAACCGGTCTTAGGCTCATAAGCCGCATATCCATAATTCGCGACCTGAGCCCAAGTGACGCCGACGGCCACGGCACAGTTAGACATTGGTCTACTATAAGCGACGTGCAGGTGGATGGAAAATTTGAATCATAAAAGAATTTTGTGCACGATCCTATAATGAATCTTGATTGATCGGTATTTAATTGTCTCGTATGATCTTTTCAGATGGGGCATAGAGGAGGAGTGGCAAAGCAGCAGGAGCAGTAGCAGAAGAAAGGGGCCACCGCCAAAGTCGGGTGATGGCCGCCACTGACGGACAGATCGTGGTGGCAGCAGCGCGCTGGGCCGAAGAGGTCACGTATCTCAGGGAGTTCGTCTCGAAGTACCGCTTACCCGCGGTCATTAAGATCACCAAGGGCCAGTATGGCGGTCTGGGTGTGCCTACACTACCGGCGCCCAGTCTGCAAAGCACGGCGTTGCTCGTGTCGGCAGGAAGACGACGGAAGATCGTCGCCCAGGCTGTGAAGATCAAGGAAGGCAGGAGGGTCGTGGGGGTCGGACCGCGTCTGGCTATTCCTGACTCGTACTCGGGATACTTTGAGATACTTAGCGAGGAGGGCAGGGCTGTGAGAGGTATAGAATCGGTGAACGAGCTGTCCCGTAGGTGTCCGGAGGAAGGTGCTCTTGTGAGAGAGACCATCAGAGGCATCGCCTGCAAAGTCGAAGAGTCCGGGATGGTCGTGCCGGAGGGTTCGAGGACGTTGGCAGCAGGAGAGACCATCACGACGGCTGGCGAGGTCACGATACAGGGTCGAGGAAGATTTCTTCGATGTGTCGATTGTCGCGGTGACAGTGTACTCCTGGGGATTGAGCAGAGGGGTAGATTCAGCGCTTTGGCGAGGGAAGATAACATCAGTGGAGTTCATACAGCCAGGGCGTTGCTGAGTAAGAGACTTCCTTTGACAGTGAGACTCGTACATGGACAACCTCCTCGAGGATTGAAATCCTCGTCGCACTTTCTACCGGAGCTGAGACTCCTGTCGACATTCGAGGAGGAGCACGTGTTCGCGCTACCCCTACAGAGAGAGGGTGCGGCTGTGGCGCTACCACTGGCGGCGCCTTTGAAACTGGTCAAAGCTAGGAACGAAGAAGTGCTGAGGTCTATGCAGGAATTTACTAGACTCGTAGATCGTGCCTCTCGTCTCGTAGCCGACGTTGCTGACAGGGCCCATGTCCTGGACGGACGCTTGGGCGAGAGCAAACCAAGACAGAGTAGAAGCGGTGGATTCCTTAGGAGATCTGCCAGCTCTGACAGTGCGAATCATCATAGACACCACCACCACCATCATCATCATCATCAGACCAGCCACAGCACTCACAGTCACAGCTATAGGGATGAGAACAGGGTGCCACCCTCGTACACGGAAGAGTACGACGAGATAGATCAGATTTATGACTACGTACGAGGATTCGCGCCTCTTCCGAAAAGCGTTAGATCCCCGTACGAGAGTGCGAGCAGTAGTCCTCCATTAACTCCAGTCACGGTGACCATCGCACCCCTTCTCGACGACAGACCAGAACCACCCCCTATCGAGACGATACCCACGAAGAAGATACAAGCCGAGAAGAGGACGCGACGTGCCGTCAAGGAGACGCCCATGCCACGAGTTGAGAAGCCACCCCTGGCTAAACTCTACGTAAAGAACAGTGGTACCCAAAGGGGTCGTCCATTAATGAGGCAGAAGAGTGCATCCCCGCTTAAGGAAACTCCACCCGGTTACAAGGGTGGTTCACCACTCTTTAATATTCGCTACAAGAGCCTTACGAATCTCCAACAAGCTATGGAGTTGGATGGTACACTGGACTCGAGTCATTCAGGTGGTCGCACATCTGGGGATTCTGGGGCTGGTGCTAAACTTCCGGAAAAGAGGTCACTACATAATTGTCCTCCTCTCAAATTATAAGTTTTTATATTAAAATATTCGGGTCACTTCTATCTTAATAATATGACCTTTTTTTATTAGATCACGTCGTCTAAGTAGACCACGTTCACTGACGAATCTGGTCTGGGAATTGAGAGGCGGAAGTGGCGTAGGATGTCCGAGACCGGAAACGCCACCGACAACCACGACGGCACCACTACCCCCGACCAAGTGCGGACCACGTCTTGCCGTTACCGTTGTGGCGCCCCGACGCGTCGGCACGCTCTACCTCTAACTCGTAAGTATTCCTTTGTCTTTACAATGGAACCTCTCATTTTTGAACCAGTCGGGACCGTGCTAATTCTCAAATTTTAAGTTGGCCTTGAGTCCCCATTCTCGATTTCCCTATCTCTAAGCTCCGCCAATATCGTATCTGCGCATGCGTCTTTCATTGCTCTACTGCGCTTAAGTCTGCGCACTGCGGCCCTGATTGGTGGAAATCGCAGCATAGTGGTGGGGGGAGCTCAGCTCGAGGGGAAGTTAAAAATTGAGGTCTTGTGATTCAAAAATGAGAGGTACTTAAAATTTGAGAGGTTCCACTGTATTACCTAACAGTACATCCCAGCAATGGAGAATCAGGGCAATCTTTAAGCATACGAACTTTATACCTTTTTCAGGAATAATAAATTCCCAAGAATTACATTCGTTTCTCTGAAATTGTCGAGGGGTATACCGATCGTATATCGATCTTTGAGTTTTCCATCCTCGGTACGATTTATATTTTTATTACCACAAATCTTTACGATTATCGCTCATCATTGTACGGATGATTAATTGGACAGTTGCTGCTTTGACGATCACTTAACGCTTTTGCCTTCGTTACGTTACGTCTCTTTCGCGATGATTGCGCATACTTACACGCGAGAGATCGGTAATCTTCTCAATGAAAAAAATCCTTACCATGTCGCTATTTATTGTCTCGTAGAATCGACGTTGTAAAATTAGTTGACGCTTTCCGTGGATCATCTCTCGCTGGAAGACTTTAGCGGATGCTGTAAAAGACGACGTTTCTTGCACGATTCTACGCGCTGAATTTTATTTGTAAAACAGATTATCTAGAGATCGAAAAATTTCAACTCCTCACAATGAATATCAGAATAGAAAAATATTTACAATGTCCAATAGCCTGAAGTCACTCGACTCATACTTCCTCGTTCTATTGTCTCCTAGTTCTATTACGTCAACAATTTCTACCGAACTTCTATCCAATTGTATAGTTACCGACCACTCCCGTAATTCGAGCATCTGAGAAAGTTGTAAATTGCGCGCGATTACGTGCCACATCCGTTACATAGAAACCGTACCTCTCCTTCGATTATAAACTTATTCAACTTGACCAGCCCGGATGATGATGTCGGAAGATCATCCTGACACGCACCTAGAAAGTAATGTTTAGCCGTTTAAAAGTCGTACATATAAATAATTGATTTTCCCCCCGACAATTACCTCAATTACAAAGTAAATTCTCATTACGTCTCTCGCAGTTTCCAACAAAGCGTAAGTCCAACGACAGCTTCCTACATGAAAGCGGATTTCGTTTCTCCCTACCCGGTACGACGTCCTCCCGCATCCGGGATATTCGCGTTAGCGGGCACGCTGGGAGGTAAACAAAATGACAAAGAAGGTATAATAAAAAAAAATAAAATAAGTTAAAAAGTTTTCGATGATTCAGCGAAAATTCAATACGATGGCCGCAGAGCGTTTCCAGTATTCGGCGATGACAGTTATACGTTCAGGAAGACTCAATTATCAAACTAGAATTTCCACTTGCTATGTATATTACGTATCCGTATATGCGTATATACACGTAAATGCGTATCCATCTTGAAAACTGGTTGACGTTCCCAGGGTGTGGAAATTAGCAAGGTCTCTACCCGAGGTCAGACCTGGGTCAACTTTTAACTGTTTAAACAGAACCCTGTCCAGCGAAGACACTCTCCGATAGTAAACGTGTCTCTCGTGGCTGGCAAAGTCCATCTTTACCAAGCTGCGATAATGGCGCTGGTTAATGTTAATGCAAACACGTTACTGCGTGAATGGAATTAACTGAATTAAAGGCGTCCGACTCATCTTGTATAGAAATGAGCTTCCTGTTAGGATTATTATTAACCAAAGGTTCGATGCATCGATACTCAAATTCTATAGTCTGTTCACGAAGAGTAACGACTCGAGGCGAGAATACGTATCAGTCTTGAACAAGGGACAGCTTGTGGTGTCGCAATGTTGCAGCATCCGCCATTAAGAATCCCTGCATCATAGTTTTCACTCTCGCTTGGTATAACATGTCCGAAATCATGCATATTTATCGGCGAATCATACATACATTGCATGCACATAAATTATACGAGGACTGTCTCCTCTATCTCTCTGTATAATATTGTGGGTATTCCTATTCTATTGTCTGCCTACATCATCTCTCGTCCCAGTGGGCTTGCTATGTCTTCCTGACTCACTGCCGTCATTTTTTCACCCATTTACGAGCTAAAGCCATTTACGTGCACGACGTGTACGACGACGAGGAAGAAGAAGAAGCCATTGAGTTAATCTTTTCCTTTTTAATCCTCTTCTCTATTCTCTAACTCTCTTCCTATCCCTTGCCAAACTTTTTACGGATACGCCCACCAAATCGTGTTACTTTTAACGTTTAACTCGCAGGACACGCAAGGCCCTCTGGGTATTATGGAGATAGACGAAAATTGGGGATTTAATTAATGCTAGATCATTGGGTGGATGATGAGTACCCACAGGGAAGTCTTTTTTCAAGAGACAATGATTAGAGTGCGGAGAAAGGAATTTCTACTGAATACCAAAGAGGAGTCATCGATCTTCTTGAGGTTCTGCATTCGTTATAATATTTAGTCGAGGTCAACGTAATGATTCCGTTTTAAAGGTGGGTTCATACGTGCAGACGAATTACTGAAATATTGTGTACCCTACGGTATACGGTGATACGTAATAGGGCAGGACGACGTTTTCCGAAAATTTGCTTGAGAATTCCGTGGGTGTATTCCGCTGGGTCTTACGCGTATGGGCATCGTTGGGCCTCCTTGAAAACCGGATTCCTAAACAAGCACGGAGGCCCCCGGTTCACTGACTCGACCGATAGCATATGTATAGCAATGCTTTAAATCGTCAACTGTTATATTGACTGTAGGCAAGAGAATTCACATAGGATAGATGATCGCTGTTCGATTCTTATCGTCATTCACGCCTACGCGTCCTGGTACACTGAGATAGTCATCGATAGTCTAGTAAAAGAGGAGCTAAGCTCATTATCGACTTGTATCGAATTAAAATGCATTGATGTAATTGGTTCGCAGTGTGAACCTTAATGAAAACGCTTAGAAACTTTAATAAGTGAAAAAAATATTCAAAATCATGAATCAATGATTGACTAAAGAATTCATGAAATTATTGTCTGTTACTAGTTTTGTACTGTATGACGTAATTATTACAATTAAACTATATCCCGATTTCATATCAGTCTGTATCTATCGAACAGTGCGATCAGTATCGCTAAAAAACTTTAGTTTTTCTAAAATATTATTAACGTACCTTAAATTAGGTACAGTGACGTAAGTCCTGGTACTTTTATCAATATTACAAGAATTCTTCATAATGTTTTCCTGAATAGTAGTAAGTTCTAGTAAAGCAATCTGCCTCACTTTCCACTATTTCTAATGGCACATTGCCAGGCAGTTCGCGATGATCTTTAATGGGAGCAGCAAGTCAGTGCATCAACAACTTATAATCATACGTGCTCGTATGGTACATATCATTCCATTACGAGTAGCAGACGACGCGGAATTAATCCAGAGACTTTCCCTCGGTCGACGTAGCTCGAAAACTGCATATATGCGCCACTGCACCGGAGACGGTGTCGTCAGAAATATTTCTAGAGACACGTAAAGCCTTGGAACGAAATAACCGATAAATATTCCACTTGTGTGATAACCTTAAAAAAAATGTCTATCGTCTGTATACGTACGCGTGACGTATATATACATAGGTATATGATTTTGCGCGGGCGGAGACCAGTAGCTGCCCGTCCGTACGGTCGGTTGATCTGCCTGTTGGACCGTGACGCGCATCCACTACCACTTTATTATCACTACTGGCATAGTACTCCATTCCGCCATTTTACTATTTCAGAGTACTATAGTACTGTAGTACTGTACCCGAGCAAGGGCTTGTAAAGCGCAGCTGATCGAGCTCTGCAGCAGCACATGTGGTTTTTGATTATTCAGTGTTTTCTTTTTACAATTATAGGGAAAATTGATTACCGAGGATGGAGGATGCTGATGGGTACATTGTTAAGATTGAGATGAGTTTTTATCTCTTGGAATTATTAGCTAAGGAAACCATAAGTTCTTACAGACTTTACGATCCTCCGTGAAATTTATGTACTTGCCTGCTCATGTTTGAGCAACGGTGCAGATTATGTTTTTCATTTTGATTTTTTTTTTCAAAATCAACTGGTACTACTCTCATTAAAATAAAGTGCTAGGAGGTTAAACAGTTACTGTGAATAGTGAAAATTTACTTGGCAAACCGGAAGTTACAGTACTGGGACTGATTTTTTTGTTGTATGAAAAAAAAGGAAATTTTATGCTTAAAGTCTCTATATACCATGTATATGTATTTAGTGTAGAGGTAATATCAGTACATCTAATACCTGTTCTTCACCCGGTTTCTGAGAATTCGACTGGTTTTTGAAAATGATATTTCGATCAGACGATGATTACAAGTGTAATTCGATCAGCTGTTGTCAGCCATCCATAATATCCAGCGCGAGCAGGTATAACACAAATGTTGTAGCTGTCATCTGACTCGATGATTGATAAATAACGCCCCAAGGGCGAGGGGGGGAGGGGGATAGACTGATTAAAACAGCGCCGTGGTACTAAACATCCGCTCTGCGCTTCTTGTGGAAACACGTGGTGGGTGAATACCCGATTATAAAATGGACATAAGGTCGTAACTCAGGCAGTAGCCATAATTGGAACGTTAACGATACACTTCTTTAAAATATAAGCACGTGGATACGCGCCAAGCACAGTTCCTCTTATACAGAGCTGTTTCCAATAAGCTTTTTCGTCGCGATCGATTCTCCCAAGGTTGGTAAGCCTTGCTTCAGTCCTGAAACGATAATACCCAAGTGAACTCTCGTAACAGTAAGGATCGCGATCCTTTTAACCCGTGCGTATATCCACTCAGAAGGAGTCGCCTCTACGTGATCTTTTCCTCCTGATGGGGACTCAGGATGTCGAAGGAAAGGGATACTCCGTCGGCTGGCAAATTCCTCAACGTCCACCACGTCAAGATTAGCCTCGGTAGAATCGATGACCCTAGTACATTAATGGCAGTCTCTTAGGACGTGGAGTACGTCAGCGAGGTAACCAGGAGGTGATCCATAACTAACTAGATCGATCGCTAGGAGTCACCTCGGAGATCCTTGAGGCACCACGTGGATGGTAATTTATTATGCAATGGCGCACGCTTTAAACAGAAGGGATACCGTGACGGATGATCGTTGTTGTAAAAGTCATTGAATGGTTCCGAGAAGTGTGGCGTGTGGGTGGTCTCCATATTCAATGATGTTTATGGCTGTGTCGTGGTAAAGTGGCTGCACGCCCAGTCTATGGCAATCCTCGTGCACTCTGTACCTGCCACTCGCGCGGAAGATCCCTGTTGTACGTTGCAAGAGTTGTCCCTCCAGGGATTAAGGCTCGTCTCCGAGAGATCCTCGACTCTTTGTCTCTCTCTCTTTCTCTTTCTCAATGGGAAACGTAGGGTATCCTGAGATGCTGGCAAATTCCATGATCTTTTACGATCGCCACCCTCGGAAGGAAACGGTACGCGATTGTCGCACTCGTCGCCAGCACGCTTCGTTCAATTACGTTTACCGCTGTCATAAATTGTCGTCGAAGCCTCTATAACGAACCAGTAATGGCCTCGTGATTCCATTAACTGTAAATATAGCCGTGGTAACCGGGTACCAGGGATAAACTGTTGAACGGCTATACGACCCTTATTTTATGTCCTTTAACCCGAGTCCCGGATAATTAGTAGAGTTTGAAGCACCACACTAGAGAATCGAAGGACCCTACAGTATTGCATACGGTACCATTAAAGAATTATCATATCTCTACTAGCTGGAGTAACCTTCGATTGCGTAGGTGAAACATGCAGGTACCGGAACACCAGACTCCAATCTCCATCGGAGTCATTTACCGTTCACTCCGGGTGGCTGCACTCCAATCACGTATTTAAATCCAGCCGTGACATCGTCGAGTCGCTGTCGTTTCGTTGTCACGAAGGATGCGCGTATCAACGGCGGGACGTCTAGTTGGTTTTCATAGTCCGAGGAGGAAAGAATGACGGGGATGGAATAACAAGGAGAAAGAGAAGAGTACGAAGAGAATTGACGAATGAAATAATGACACCGCGAAACGACATCCGAGGGCCGTGCGAAATCAGGTGGAATCGGGATTACGAGTGAAATGCGATGACACTTGAACGTTAGCGCGATTCTTACGGAGTCATGGTCGTCATTGCTATGGGTAGCCGATACGAGGAACGACGGAAACAGCCGAATCCCTTCGGCTTTGTAAAAATGACTGGATCGAATTCGCAAGGTGTATTGGCCTCGTGTCTATCGTGTGCACGGATACATCTACCGTATTACGCGACTTGCTTAACAGCTGCTTCGTCGTTTTTGTCTGAGGACTTTTTTTTCTCTCTTTCCACAACGAAACCACCACCTATATTACCTACTGGATGCGAGAAATAAACAAGGCAACGATTTCAATAGAGATATACGCTTTGTGCCAGGAAGCGTCTGCATTGTCTTCGAAGAGAAATCGAATGGCTGATCGAAGGACGATTCCAGCTTGGAAATCGTCAGAGATCGATGCAGCCATAGAAATATTCAATTTCTTCGTATATATCCTGGATTCGAATTACCCGCGCAAAACTCGCACGTATACATTGAATTTTTATTATCTCGTAGGTAGACGAAGGAAAGTCGCGTCTTTGATGTTGCCAGGTGCGATTATGAAACATGGTCGATATGAATCGGTATTAATCGATATTCTAATCGGCGGATCGACGCTCCGGGCGATGGTACTCGTAATATCCTTTATAACGGGATACACCAGTCTCACCAGCCCCTGGTGCTCTACGTGTTTTAACTAGTGATTTAAAAAAACCGATCAACGTCTTCTTCCGCGAGGATACTGGAAACGCGAGGATCCTCTTCTTAACCGAGACTACTTATTTTCAAGCATCTTGACGCGTAACGCACTCAACGCACCTTGAGAATCTAACCATCCATCTGTATCTTCCCGAGGAGCTTAGAATTTCTGTAATGCGTGTAACATGCGGCAACGACCGAGACACACGTATGATTTATAATCAACCATATATAACCAATAAGTCTGTTATGCAGATATTTCGAAAACTCATTAAAGAATCTTGTTTAGACATTAGCCAAATGAAGCCTAACGATCCTGGCGTTAACTTCAGGGTCACCTTATGGCGGGGATCGATTAATTCCAAGGTTTACGTGGTGAAACTAAGGAGTAGATGAAGAATAATTAAAATTCATCTCTCCCCGTCGAATGCTCCTTACGCAATTGGATTAAGCGTGTCGTCGTTGGACTATTCACTTTCTCCACGGAAGTGTATCGGTGCGCATGCGCATAGGGCCCTTTCGACGAAGACTCTACGGAATAAGCTATAGGGTACATTTCCACGCGACACTGCCAATTAGTCGATATTTATCGCGACGACTTCAGGCCTATCGTTACTTACCTCCACGTTGAAATTTCACGTGAATCGTAAAGCGCGTGACCGATAATTTCCCTCTCGGCAAAGTCCGCCAATTTTCTCTGGCCTCGTCTCTAGAGCAATTATGCCGTTATTTCTCGTAAGGATTCATACGTACTCAGGGACGGTTAAGAACCATGTCGCTTCGATGGTGAAAACAGGAGCGACGGTTCGCATTATCAATTCATGGTACTCAAGGTGGATTTTCACTTTTGTTTTACCTCAATTAGAATTTTAAACAGACAGACGGATGCGTCTCGCATAGGAATTGCCTAACGTGGCGCCTTGAGACGTTGCGAGGAGACGATCGCGCGTTATATATTTGTACGTTGTGCACGGACCTTTAAGGACTATTGCAATGCAGAACATATAAAATGCATGGGTTATTGTCGCCAAGCCCCTTACCGACAGCTGCTTGTTAGTTGTTACCAGCCGCGGAGTGGAGGTGAACCAGTCGATGGAAGAAACGAAGGTACGAAGAAACGTACGAAGTAGAGGAAGGATGGTAGGCCAAGCAAAGGCAAAGGTAAAGGTAAAGGCAAAGTAAAGGGACAGACCACGCCTTGCGCCTTGGCAGTGAGTTCGCTTCGCCTCGAGCATAACTAATATATCGACGGGCCCTCTATGCTTCTCTCGCGAGTAGGTGTAGCGACGTCTACAAACGTGCGCGTCATGCGAACAAATTCGTTAAATTACGAATTCTTTAAAGGGAAGACTTGCTGGGAGAATATTCATTGAGAAAGAAAAACTGTTTGAAACGCATATACGAAATATATATATAATCACTATCCCATTGAGATAGAAATGAAAAATTTGATAAACATATCGATGATCGATTAGCTATTGGGGGACCATCAGTTTGAAGATGGTAGCACGCGTACGATGGCGTAACGTGGCTTTGGAATGGCTTGGCGTGGCCCCGCAGAGCGGAACCGTTACTGCACGGTTCAAAAAAAGTGGTCGATCGCGTTCGACGAACCGAATGTCTCCAGCATCGTGAATTGATTGGTAGGATCTAGGGATTTAGATATTTTCGGTGTTTGGTACTGTAATGCCGAATAATGGTATAGCGGAAGGATCGATGCCTGTTAGAAATTTTTTTTCTCACGATTAATCGATCTAGGATACATTTTTTTTTTTTTTCATCAATGTCTCTCAGCACGATTAGGTAACTATAAGTGTAAAGACACTTTTTGGCGTCACGTGAAAAGTGAGTGGGTATTACTCGTCGTTCGAGATACCTCGTCGGTGATAGCTTACACGTCAAATGACTTGAAATGATCGGCCAATCCACCCATGGATCGTTTACCTCCTCGAAACACTTAAGCAATGCGATCTATTTTCGTCCGTATCTAATAAACTTAATCGCCTCCGTGCCGCTATGCACAATGTTGCACCGATGCAACGGGCGTTCATGGCAAAACGCGGTTAGGCCACGCCGTGTTTGCCGCCGAGCAAAACCCATAGGAGAGAGCGAACGCTACGGTATCGTGCAAGTAGGCTTGAGAGGTTAGCGTTAGGATCGAGTCTGCCTGTCGTGCGAGTGATTGACTTGGGACAAAAGAGTCCTGGACTTGACAACCAGCCTCTTCACGTTTACTATACGTGATTCAATTAGTATCGTCATAGGAGTATCGGTAGATTAGTAATTAAATAAAATAAAAAGTTAATTAACGTTTAATTGAAAAATACATGGGATTTTATTGATAAAATTATTACCATGCAAAATAGAAAGAGAGAGACGAGGATTAAATTTATTAATGAGAATTTTCTATTGAATTATCGATCAAATTTTATCAACACGAAAGGGACTTCTTTCTAGATCAGTTTGTATCCATCGCTACGCAGCATTCAGCCAACAGCACGCTTTCTTCCCCATATTAATCTGGGCTTGTTGAGCGCGCTTCTTATCCCATCAGGATTTTTCCGCGTTTTTGCGGTGCCTTCGTGCAACAGGCACTTTATCCTTGCGTGGCGTGGCATGTTGTTGCCCGACGATGATTCTTAGTCAACGGTAAATCCTTCAACAGTGGGCCTCCCGTAGCCCGAAGTCACGAACTAGCTTTCGTGGTACCCACTTCATTGGAAAACGTCGTGGCTTTGTCCTTAACGCATATACATAGTTACCTTTAAGAGACCTGAACACCGAATAAGGGGACCGTGCACACTGAACATCCCGAGTATATATATATATAAGCAACGGCTTTGTCTCTTTCGTTCTCCTTTCCTCTTAGCCGTCGCGCCACTTCTCCACTTCACCCGCTCCTCGCGATCCTCCCTGGCAAGAGAGTGGATAGGCTTGTCGACGCATCCTCTCGCGAACTTGCCATCCCAGCTGTCCTTAATTACCAGCAATGAACCCGAAGAACCGATTCGTTTTGTTGAGGTTTCACGAAGCGCGGCAAAGGATCCCAGTTCGCCTTAAGGATCGCGTACGGCATTGCACCTGCTACCGAGCGATTATAATTAACGCTCCGATTAACGGTGACCTTCGCGCCATCGAGTGAAATGCTGAATTGCATCCGCGGTGCATTGTCTCGCCCGGTGCATCGTCATTGCCGTCACCTCGTTCTCGCCGTTATTGTCGTAGGATGCGTGAGACAGAATTAAATGAAAAAAAACCTTAAGTCGGTATTACAATTGAAAATCTAGTACACGCTCGTCTATTCAATTCATAAGATTTCTACTGGGAAATAGGACTCTCACGGTCGCTATGGCGTCTCCGATGATACTTATCTCCTCGCTATAACTATATCTTGGAAAAGTTAAGAATTATTACAGTTTAGAAGAGAGCAAAATCGTTCTAGACGGTATATCGACGAGACACGATCGCGTCCCGATAGGTTCGAGAGCTTCGCACCGGTATCACATTCGATTTCGATAGTCTCCAGCTGAGGGAATGGTAGCGATCGGTAGACGCTCTGAGCACGATTCATGCTGTATTTCTTAGCGATGCATGCAAACCTCAATGTTGCATCACCACTCTTACAAGATTCTCCTCTTAACTCGACTCTAGTAATTACCTAGTTCGTGCATAAGCTCGAGTAGCGCCGACTTGATTCGCCATTTTTTTTTTTTCTTAATTTGATTCCTTTGAAATCTCAGTATATACCTAACAAAGGATAAAACTATGGTTATTAAATGCATCGTAATCCTCTCACTTCTTGATGTGCATATATATATGTATATATCTATACAAGCAGGTTCTGTTAACCACCATAATATTATCGTTTTCATCCACTTGGTGTAGATAACGTGTAAAATTTCCATTTCTCATGTAAATTCTTATCTGTTCACTTGAAAGTTTCGATTTACACTAACCAACAATGTTCCATTGGTCAAACCAGTTGGTTTCTATCCACTAAAGCAGATAACCACGATCGTACGGAGTCATCTTCCATACTTGTATCTAAGTATCTACAGTACATTTGTACATATAGGTTATATACGATATATACGTACGTAGACTCTGCAAGTAAAATGTAGTATCTAACTAAGCAGGCCAAGCTCGGGCGAGCTAGCAGTCAGAGTGGCAAGGCAGCTAACTCGACGGCGGCATGTGATCTGGGTCGGCCGATTGCAACAATGCGCTTTGTGTCGTGTTCTAGACTCCGAAGGCACTGTGACACAATACACGCTGCTGTGACATATTAGCTCCCTTCGCCTACATACGCGTCGCTGCTTGAGAAGAACCGCTGAAATCTTCCAGAGCGCGTATAACGTTACTTCTTCTTAGAGCTTGTAGAACGCCATCTTTCTTTTGTTTCACAAAGAACACGATATCCGGTGGATTTGTTTTCGTATTCCCCGAAACATCTTTCTCGGAAGTATTTGTATATTTTTAGTAAATAAATAAAACGACGACTTTGCAGTTACGGCTGTCTACTGACTTTTGCACGGGACTGTAGTCCCTGTCATTTACCAAGGTGTGCCTACCTGTGTACCTATCGGTGAGCTCGAGCTATATATGTACGGATACTCGGTTTTCCTGTACTCATTAGGTTGCGTTTATCTAACAAAGTAACAGCAAAGAAGTAACACTTTGCGGAAGGATCGATAGCGCATGCGTGCAACGACCCTGCCATGGCGGGGCTGTCTGACTGCTTGCCTGCGACCGTTTCCGGAAGTCTGGTACCGGTTCGTATCCTGCCTGTCCCTCTTATAATTCGATAGTCACTTTATCGAAACGCCCTCCACTCCCTTCCTACAGCAAGAGGCTTTCCTTATCTCGTACACTTTTCCATGCTAATGCACAGCAGTGTAAATTGTTTGTGCGATAGAGAATCTGCGGAAACGAAAGTGGGATACTTGTTGGTTGGAATTTACAAGTTCCTGTGGATGGTTCAACCAGCTGACGTTTAAACGTGATTCAAAATCACGCGGGCTTTTTTCTTTTAGTATGCAATAGGGCCGCTACGAAACTGGTACCTATGGCGCGCAGTATCCAGTCCTGTTTTCTGGGTTAATGGTCTGGACAAATTCATGCCCGGATAATCCGTTGGTATTACGACGCGCTACACTGACTAGAATCCTCGAGTGAACTAGTAAACTGACCCAGTGATATCGAGTGGAGAAGATCCCATGGTTGTGCGGCACGGTGAAATAAGAACGTGTGCATAACCTAAAAGCCATTCTCGAATCGTTGCACGCTTTCTAAAGAAAATTGTTTCGGACACGACGATCATTCGATCGAGCTACTGTGTTTCTGTGACTAGAAGTTTCTTTCTAGTTACTTACAAATTAGATACGCCATTAATTCCTAGCATCCCTTTGACGGGACGATTATACTCGAATTGCCTTTGTTCTTTCATTGTGAAATTGTTGCCTGAAATATATAGGCGCAGCTTAGGACTGAATCCTACTGCATTGCTACTGCAGGAATTTGCGGTGTTAAAGAAGGATCTACGACTCAATATCTTTTAAAGCATTTTCTCTCTCGGGGGGGAGGGGGTTAAAAATATTTCAAAGCAGTTCTGTACGCTTGGTCTAGCATGCGATATTCGCTCGCTCAGACCTCCTGGTAAGGGATGGAAATTTTCGTGGACGCCTCCAGACATTTCTCACTGTGCAAAGTCAGCCAGTGGTGCATACAATATATTTTTGACTCACGTGTGAGTATTTCGCTTGGGCACGTGTGCGCCTCTTCAGTCAGGTAGGTCACTGACCTTATCCCAGGTTGTAGTATTCGTCGGCGTTCACTGCACAGTTTCAATAATGAACCCATTGTTGCACCTGCCATAGTATTTCATACGAGACTTGTATTTAAAACTACATGTAAAACTTCCAATGAGGGTCTATATCTACCTTGAGACTCTGTAGGTCCTCGTGCGAATTTAACCCTTTTATTTCCATTTTTGCATCTTCGCAGGACCTTGCGTAGTCATTATGGCCGTCGGTCATATTTCATTTTTCGTGTAATTACCGTTAATCATAAAACGCGACGTACCGTAGGTAACGCCCTTAAACTTAATGGAAGAGTACCGCTTTCATTCTTCGTGGCTAATTTTTTCTTAGTTACTTTCGATTTCGCATAGTAACGTGTTCCTTACATATTTTTCAAGGATCATACTAGATTTCCTTACCGGTGTATTGCTGCATTCCTGGAGGGGCCGGACGCCTAGGGTCAGAGGTCGATTTACGAATGGCTCTGTGAGAATCTCCGGTGACTCGCTGTGTGGATGTAGCTTTACCTCATGGATGTATCTACTATCGTCCCAGTCCACCGGTGCCCTTAGGTTCACATATGGATATGAATATGACGGTACCCACAGCGTGGGTCGCTTTGTTCCTCCTTGTGGTTCTATCTACCATACAATGGCGTAGACAGAAAATTTAGAAACTCTTGTTCTACTTGATTTCAATATTTTTAATTTAACTCTATAAATTCTCACATATTTCCAATCCTTTCCATCAATCGAAATTATCCATACAACCTCTTTTTTCCAAAAATCTAATGATCTTTTAGCTCAAACACATCACGATCGTCAAATAAACAATTTTTCTGTTCAATATCAGTAAGACCAAGGTATCCATGTGCTCTTAATATGTGAAATATCTACGTCACTGAACCGCACTGTATGTGATAATAAGTATGCACGAGCTTTGCCATTGTGTGAACATGGATGGCAATAACGCGAAGGTTTATTGTTTCGGAGAAAGGTGGTCCGGCACCACGTGCTGCGTCCGGCCTCTTAGTTCTTATTGTTATTATTCTCGTTGTTACTGTTGTTGTAGCCATGCGTATAATAAAGGGCTTAGTCTCATCCGAATACCCCACCCTTTGCGTGTTGTCCTTGAACCCCGTGCTTCCGTTCAAGAAGGCCCTTCTTCAGTCTCTGGCTTTCGGGAAAATTCCTTTGTGTACGTCGAACCGCAAAGAGTCCCTCAAAATGGCGGCACTTACGTCTCCAGAGGAAGAGGAGGAGTTACACATGGTGAATCCATATAAACGTAGTCTTCTCGCGCAGCTTGTATTATCTGTGCTAAAAATCACAATAGCTTTGCAATTCCATACCAGGTTTGACTTGTCAAAAGCTTGCCGAATTTGGCAAACGTTATTCACAATGGACGCCACGTGTAGAAACGAACTGCGCATATATACGTTCCATGTAAGAATGTCAATAAACTTGGTTTCAGGCGACGCAAATAAAGAGCTAACGCATCGTGAGCAAGCGTTTGTGGTTTACAGTGAAAAAAACCAAGGTCAATAATCTTGAAATCACTCGGGGGTGATTCGCGCCTCTTTCGCTCACCTAACCGTTACACACGTGTAAGCGCGTTGACAATGAGAATAGCGTGATAATCAAAAGCGTTCTCGAACCCATGTGATACACAATAGAAAAAGGGAGGCTGTATATAGTTAGACAAGCATAGATATAGATATATCATTATAGTCACTATTAAACGAATCGAGCGATTCCTTGGCAATCTGAAATCGGCGCCGGCGGCGCCAATTAAGTTTGACCAGCGTCGAATTTAATTAAGCATTTTTTCCCTGGAGATTCGATTAAGCATCCAAGATTCACTGTGGTCTCTGCGCATATCTATAGGTACATGGACCAAATGGCAATTTAAGGTTCGGCTGGGCCTTTATTTTTTTTTACTCTGATCAGTCCCAGCGATTCCCGATAAGGAGAGAAGCCACGATGACTATAGTTTTTTTCTATTGCTTTTTATCAAGACTCCCTGTATTACTTTTCTTACATTTTTTTCTCGCACGAACACCAATGTGTCAACTTCTTCAACTGTGCTCCAGTAGGTTGTCCTCCAGCGCCACTTTGTACAAAAATCTCAAGCCCAAACACTGATTTAGCACAATGATCTATAGGGGTTAGATTGGGAAGGATCACAAGGTCATTCGATTCGAATTCATGCGAAACGCGGAATGCATGTGACGCATCACAAGCTTAATTCGCAATAACACGCAGTACGCCTTTATGTCCGCTTCACTCGTAGCCATTTACATTGCCTGTAATCGGGACCTAGTAGTGACTGTTATCATTACGCACTGGTAAGATACGATCAAACTGTCTATAATAACAGCCACCTGCCGACTACATCTGCGCACAGGAGCAAGGACGTGTTTATTAAATTACATCAAATTATTAGCCAAGGCGCTCTCCACGGATCAACTTAATATAATGTATTGGGCAAAGCTACGCATTAGCTCCTTTTCTTACGCGACGCGCCAATTGCCATTGCCTCATTATCCGCACGCCTAATGTTCCATCAACTCGATACTTGTTCAAGTGGATCAACCAGTGACCGTCGGGACCCATCTTCTTGGACGATCTTTAATAGTAAATTGCCACCTGTCGCCATTTTCCTACCAGTACCTCTTTTGCAGGCATTAGCAATCCGTTAAAACCTGATTCAAATATTTAAATCGTAAACTGCCATCAAAGTCACAGCCATTTATACTACTTTGTCTTTTGTATTACAGCGATTATTCGTTATCTCGAATCGAACGATCTTATCAGTGATCATTATTTTATTTCGTTACAGATTCGACCGACGAAGGGTTGAAGAAGGCACAGAGCGCTCCACGGAGGGCGACACGGATCTCCCACGTCTTCGATTAATCAAAATTTCGTAGCCAGAGCTCAACGAGGACCGAGATAAAGGGCGGATACATAGGCTAGATCCCAGCCAATCATTCTAACAAAAAAAAATCATAAATCCTTCCTGTCTTAATTTCCTCCCATCTCCTTCGTTTCTCCCTTATATAATTTTAACGTATTATTATAACGCATTATTAACGCGAGCCATTCGAACTCTCCAGGTTCAAACTATTAACGTCCACCGAAAAGAACGACCATTTTTATTTTTATTTTTTGTTTCCGTCTCTTTCAATCGCGAAATCAATCCCGCGGAGACGCGTTTCCCTACGCCTTTACACACATTTAATTCCCGGCATTATTATTTTTACATTCCCATCCCTCAGGATTCTCTTCGTCTTATTATAAATCTTACTTTCCTTTTCTTTCTTTCCCCCCTTCTCTTTCATCCCTTTCAAACGACCTGCCCCCCCCTCCCCCCTTCCAATCCACGCTCCTTAGAATTCTTCTACCTTGCGGCCGGGAATGATTCTGTGCGATAAATATACGTCTAACAGGGCAGCCGACGCTATGAAAAGTCACGTAGGACTTTGGCCAACTTTTATCCCGCGCTTCGTAAGTGTGGGTAAACGCTTTTACCGTGCCGGGCAATTAGGAGTTGCATTCTACCGTTGCGAGAACCAGATCGCAAAGCGGAGAAATACCATTAGCGTTGCCGCACGGCGATACGCGTCTCGGCTGGAGACGTGCACCCGCTATTCTAGTACGATTACATACGTGAGCCAGAGAGAAGGAGAAAGAGTGTATGTAAGAGAAAGAGAAAGAGAGAGGAAGAAGAGATAGAGAGGAAGAAGAGAGAGATGCATCTTTAGGGGTTGCATTTATATATTCAATTAGACTGCACGCGAAAACCGAATCGTATAGACGCAAAGTTGAAAATTGCTGTTGCAATTTGTAAAATGCAGAATTGCATTTTTTTTTCCTTTGCGCACGAATGACAGCACCCCTGGAGCATAATCACTCTATTAGTATGATGTACGTAATAATCAATGAATAGGTACGAGGTCCATGAATGACGGTTAGGACGTTTAAATCTAATGCGACAGTATAGGTGAGGACACGAATGCCATAATTAATGACCAAGTTTTGTGGTTGTACTTAAGTCATACTTTATTTTTTAGACACTAGGAAGTACACTATTGTTATTTCACGTTCCATTATCAGGCTCCCTTATCGAGCCTTGATAACAGTTATGCTAATCACTGTAATGATATATGTACTTGCAACGACTCGCTCGCTGCACTCTGACGCCATTTTGTGCATCTCTGCGAAAGAAAAGTGTGATAATCATGAAGATCCTTGAGTAATATTATATAGTATCAGGGATTTGATAATGATAAACTTGAGGTCTTTTCTCGTTCTTATTCCTTTTTGTTTTTCCTTGGTTTTGTAAGATCTTCGAGCGAGTCGATTGGCTGAAGGTGGAAAATGTATTCGTGCTTCATTTTTCTTTTTATCCGTTGTCTCTCCCTTATCGCATGAGCTACTCGTATGAAGTTTGCGTTATCGTCACTACCGTATCACACACTCTATTGCTATATCACACTGTACTTCTATAAAAGTTTTTCCGACAAAGACCCGATTTCGAAATTGGGACCCGTCAGCCTTCAGCTTAAGCTCCCGACTGTTATGCGTCAGTGGACTTGAGGATGCCTTTGGACTTCAGTGGTCCCGAATATCGGATTGGGCCTTGGTCTCAATTTTGTGATTATTACGTAGGATACACCTTTAAGATTAACGTAGGATAGGTTAGGCTATTTCTCTTTTTTCTTTTTCCTTTTTTTTTGTAATTACGCGAAACATTCACTTTCTTGTGAAACGACTTAACGGCCGCTCGGAGACTGACGTATTCAGGTATTCGATTCGTGCTCTGACTGATCCTTCATTTTGAAAGGATCTATTACATCGTTGTGAAAAAGAAAAAAAAAATCATGAGAACTTTATTGTAGGATTTTATGTTTTATTGCAAAATTATACCGATCGATTGCAATTACTTGTATGGATCGTAAAATAATCGAGGCCGATTGCGTGCTATGGCTTATTAATAATATATTCTACAATTGTGGAACTCCGAACGGTCGAGATGAAAGGAATCAATGGATGTTTCTCCCTGTTCCTTTATTCAAAAGATTCAAGTGGCCTTATTAATAATTTTCTCAAAGGACGAGTCTGAATTAAACATACTGATGGCTGAAGACCGATAGAACCAACGCGTTGGTAGAGACATCAATTAATTGTGTGATCAATTCTTTTATTAGCGGGCAATGCGTACGCGAAATGAAACGACTGTTAATTTTTACATGAATATTGTTATACGTTATTTATTTGGCCCAAAACCGAGAAATTTATTTGTTGAATTGAGAATATATTGAAATTTAGCGATCAGTATTTTAATTCGAAACTCCAAATATAACTGAGATGTCCTTAATCAGAATATAGGTTAATTAGTAGGAATTAGTGATTACGACCTGTATCATAAGTTTTAAGTTTACGTTAAGTAGCCTACATTGTCTTATTACATTATATGTTATATTATATATATATTTTTTAAGAAGGCACACGGTCCCCTTTACGATCGAACTCTGTGCGCTATAATCCTTCTTTACGAATGAGTATCTCGCACTTTGATGTTCTCAGGGAGCTTAATTTTGCCACGATGACAAAAAATGCACGTAAGAATCTCTCCGAAGTCGTATCTAAACACTGAGCTCTACGTTTATATCTATAAATATTGGCTTTACAATGATAAATTTCGTTGCGCTGCACTTCCGTTATGGTGATTGAACGATTTCCGCTTTGACGTGCAAAATACTTTGTGGAATTCTCAAAATATTCTACTTTACTATACTTATACATGTCGATTACTAATTTTTAGTATGTAGGTAGGTCTTTTCAGTCGAAATTTTCCGATAGAGTTAAAAATTTTAGATAACACTATTATTACGTTTTACGCGTAAACTACAAAATAGCTTCTTTGTAATTGTACTGTTATAATTTGCCTATACTAATTGCGTTTTCGTGGCGAAATGCTCGGACGTAAGGGTCGAGGACCGTTGTGCCTTCGTACGCTCGTCAATTAGTTCTGATGATTGCAGGAGGAGCAGACATCCATTTTGTGATTTCATAAGCAGTTGTTCATTTTTTTTATACTTATGTAATGCTTACTTAGACTAGCTTCTGTATCCTAGAGTGTTTCAATAAATGACAAAGAACTTAGACTGAATGTTCCTTTCAAATCCCCACTTATCCTCCCTCTATTTATTGAACGGTAGATCCACACCCGCGTAATTCGAAATCTAATTTTGTCGTCATCTCCTTGGGGTATTCCAAGGCATTTTATGACTACTGTTTTAAGCTTTCATTTTTATTAATGTATTCATAGTACTAGCAAATAAAAAGTATTTAGATAGAAAACAAAGCTCAGGTGGAAATAAAGAAGGCAGTCACCTTATATCTTTTAGTTTTTGTATTAAACCTATTTATTCATGGTATAAGAAAACCTTATACAGCAGGGTCGTCACCCTTAGTCGTGCGAGTGTAAATCAACTGGGCGTGATGCTGAACAACTTGTTTAATCAGGCCCTTCTGTTGTAGTTCGATGAGAGCCCTTCTGGCCAAGGAGCCACGAATCTTCAGCCTCTCACTGACGATCGAGGGTGTGATCAATTTATATTGTGGCACTTCTTTCAACAATTTGTCATAGGTGCCCTTGTCAAACAACACCTGGTTGTTTAGCTTGTCACGAACTTTTCCTTTGGACCACTTCTGCAATAATAAAAGTAAGGCATGAATAAACGATGTAATATGTAGGGGATTTAATTGAATGTTTTGTAAATAACTTCATCAGTCTCATTAAATCAGTTTTTTTGCCTCCACGGTATGTCAGGCCAAAGTGAATATCATCATTCGAAGTTGTACAGATATTTAACAGAAGGGAAAGTATATTGTATTGAAACTGTGTACCTTCTTCTTTGCCTTTCCACCAGATCCACCCTCCTTTTTTTTCTGGGTCTTTTGGGGCTGCTTTGAAGACCCCTTCGTGTCCTTCTTCGGCGGCTGTAAAAAAGAATATTGTTTGAAACCTTGCAAAATAATATTAATTTTTATGATCCTATCGAGAACCGTGTTAAATCAGACTCGATAAATCTGATCAATGCTTAAAATCTATAACTATCATATATAAGAGTTTACTCATGAACATAAATCATCACCAAGGTTAGATATGCTGTTGATTCTGTAACTTTGACAGTCCAATCATAGCATTTCGTGACATGTGCAAGATTTAGGAAAAAATAAAAATATTAAAGAATGATATGTTCATGGCAATATTGTAGCAAAATATATAATAAACATTAATTGATAGTAGGTGCCAATCGTAGTTTGTTGTGTACACCATGTGGTCACAGCGGCACATTTCTCAAGAACGCTCATGAACGATATTCTGCATACTTTTATAGCCACATTATACATAAAATTGCTGTATACATATTTCACTGATTCACAAACTTATTTTTAATCACTTTAGATTTATATTACTGAGAAATTTTAATAAAAACTAAGAGCTCCGATCGAAATAATCACTTACCATGATGGCTGACGACTCGGAAAGAAAAGGGAAGCTCGTACTGAGCCATCGTGGCTTTCCAATGATCACAGTGCCATCTATCACAACTTCCTTTACGAATATAATATTATACAATAAAATTAGGGAATATAGAATAATAATATATACCGCACAATTATTAATTTACAATGCCTTTCATTTATATATAAAACTATTCTATATTCGCTATAAATATTAGTTAGGTTGTCACCTGAGTTGTCAGGTTGACAGGAGTGGCTGAAGCGTGTTCATCATGGCGCTCCCCCGAGCATTTTCACAGCCGGGCAAAGTATTTTTTTGATATTTCGAAAATATGTATTTAATTTGAGAAGGTTCCTTGTAAACTGGCCAAATTTTTGATATCGAATTTTCTCCATTGACTCTATACAGGATAGGTGAGTGTGCTTTTATCTCAGATTTCTTAACCTTCTGCATTAGTAGACGTGTCACTAGTTTTTCGATCACAGGAATTAAAGATAACAATCCTCGATTTTGATCCATTGCTTACATGTAAGTCAAATATTTTAAATGGAAATGTATCTAATTAAAGACGTGCATTGAATGAAATTCAGTTTAGTATGTTTTATATGAGTGACATGTAGACATGTGTCTTCCATAAGGTAGTTGAATAATGTGTGTTGTCGAATATTGAAACGATAAATATTTATGACAGTACCTTTATACCTGGATGTAGTGTAATATTAATTTAGAACAGATGCATTTATTTTTACTGTGAAATATGTCAAATTAATATTCATTCTAATATTTGTTATTTGTTTAAAGTGCGCTATACCAAACCAAAGGCATCGGACATATACTCAACATGCTTCCACTGTCCCACAAGGATTCCAGGGGTATCGGCAGCAGGATCAAGGAAAAGATTTTGAGTTGGAAGCGTCTTATTTTCTCAGACAAAAATTCAAGAAACTTGTTTCTCTTCCTCCTGCTCAACTTGTCATTTGCATTTGTGGAACTGACATATGGAATATGGACAAACAGCCTGGGTCTAATTTCTGACAGCTTCCATATGTTCTTCGATTGCACTGGTTTACTTGCTGGATTAGCAGCATCGGTAATTACAAAATGGAGAGCGAATGATAGATATTCATATGGATACGTTAGAGCAGAAGTTATCGCTGGATTTGTAAATGGATTATTTCTACTCTTCATTGCCTTCTTCATCATGTCGGAAGCAGTGGAAAGAGCTATCGAACCCCCAGAAGTGAAGCACGAAAGACTCTTTGTGGTATCGGTGCTGGGACTTTTAGTGAATTTAGTAGGAATATACGCGTTTCAACATGGCCACGGACACAGTCATGGAGGAGGAGGAGGACATGGTCACTCTCATTCTCATGGTGGTCACAATCATTCTCACAATCACAGCCATGGTCACGGTCATGATCATCATGATATTGAAATTGACTCATCCTCCATCGGTGGAAATTCGCAAATAATGAAAGGTGTCTTTTTGCACATACTAGCAGATACTCTTGGTTCCGTAGGCGTTATAATATCTGCAGTATTAATGCAAATGTTCGGTTGGATGATAGCTGATCCCATCTGTTCCATGTTTATTGCGATATTGATCGCTCTGAGCGTTCTATCCCTGATCAAAGAATCAACACTGATTCTTATGCAGAGGCAACCCTCGGCACTAGATCACGTTCTACCACAGTGCTATAACAAGGTGACACAACTAGCTGGCGTTTACAGTGTTCAGGAACCTCACTTCTGGACCCTGTGTTCGGACGTTTACGTAGGTTGTATGAAATTGGAGGTAGCCAGGACGGTAGATCCCAAATACGTTGTCGCCCATACGCAAATGATTTTCCAAGCTGCAGGCGTGAGACAGCTTACCGTTCAATTAGACTACGCGCCAATGTGATCCATGAAAAGTTCAAAACAAACAAGCTGTTCGAATAAACTCTCGGTACCGCATTCCATTTGCGGTGCATGCCATAAAGAGGCGAGAAATAATGCCCTGATGCAAAACGTATTCACCCTGCTAAAACTATGCGGTTGTGTAGTTTTGAATGGTGGTGGTTACAGGCTCGGTTTACAAATTGTTTAAAATTTTGTAGGAAAAAAAAGGCCGCAAAGTGCGCAGCACAAGTTGCGTACCACAGTATTAAAAAAAATGACTACTTCCAAAACGTTTGAGACAAATGTCAATTTTTTATGTCAATAAAATACGTGATAAATTTCTTAAGCCACTGTGGATACGCTATTATTTAATTACATTTTTAATACGTCAGGCTTTATAATGTTTCTCGTTTCTTTATGTATTGGGATTCATTATAATTATGTTAGATAAGATAATGTCAATCTGTCTCGATGGCTAATATATAAAGAACGAACGAATCCTAATGAATTGTATGCCACGCTGTAATACTCTAAGTACTAGAAGATGGTAATTATCTAGTACTTAGTTGAAAAGTTGATAAGAACTGATGAAATTGTACGAGTATCGAATTTATCGATGTTTACGCTAACGCCTAAAGAAATAGAAACAATAATTACTGCCAAATTAATAGTTACAGCGATTATCCGCAGCAGGGTACGAACAGCATGTTTAGTCGAAAGATATCTTTGCATTACAAGAAAAAGAAAAAAAGGGTCTGTAACGTTTTCGGAAAAAAATAGCCGCCTTGTTGAATATTTTTACTTTTTTAGGAATGTTTACTTCTAATAGAAGGAAATAAGAGATACGATTCTACTCGATTTCTGTACTCCATACATGCTGAGTCCGCCATTATTTCCCAGTTGTTATTTGTTAAAAACTCATATCAAATTTTGTTTTAAATTTATTTATTCGTATACAGTCAGGCAAATTTGCACGACTCAGCACGTATGGATTCGACGTTATTTCATAATAAAATTAATTCCATTCATTAGTCGATCACTCATTCATTGTACAATACTATAGGCCAGTTACGATTAAAAAATGATTCATGAAAACTTACTAAGGTGTTTAAACCAAAATTTAGGCGCGAGACTCGTCCGAGTCTCTTGATACATTTGTAGGACCAAGATGATTAGAATAATTATTTGTATGCGGTCGTAATCTTCAAGTAATACAGTATACAACCAATAGCCCTGTACAATAACAAACAATCGAACAGCTACAAGTGCATTTAATTAATTTTTCATTAAAGTCAGCATTAGCGTTCCTCGTAGCTTTTGTGCTTCTGTATTATTATGCAAGTGAGATCAGACATCTTGTTATTACTTCTATAACGCGCTACGCGAGGCTTTCCAAATATTTGAATGAGAGGAACGTCAATGGCGGGATTTTTGAAACGGACTGGCTGACTCTAATTCGGTATGACGTGGAAAAATATCGGAACGCTTACATTCCATTGCATTTAACGGGTGAGATTTATTTCATTATTTTACGTGGTGTTGTACGCCGAATCCTAATTAGCGCTCTATTTATTGTCGCGACACCCGTAAAAAATACCGAATTAAAATGATACATTAATCCAATCTACGTAAGAGTGAGCCTGATTTTTTTTTAGCCACATAATTATAATTATTGAGTCGCGCTATGCGTGCGTGAAAATTGCATATATACAGTATAAAATACGCCGTCGAACGCGGCTGTCAATTGGCAAAAGCGACGACGAGATTATTAATTAAAGAGAAATAGTACATGGTGCATTTCCCGACGAAGTTACATGTTAATAGGAGAATTCTTACTATATTTGATGAAATATGTATATGGAAATGAGAATGCTCGAAAGTGGTATGGACAAATGTGTGTAAATAATAAAAAGATGAACTTATGATTAGGAGTTTGTTAAACAAAAACCTACTCGGCCTATATATATATATATATCATACAATCTTTTGTTATCCGGACAGCAATTAAAACAATGTCCAGAAAGGAATATATGAGTACATAAAATATCTTTCGACAACACCCTATGATTTATTCTATATTGGAAAATATAAATTTCATTCCTATAGTTAAAATACATAAATGCTTCGTGTTGCTTCTAAGCCCAAATTAAATTTTGGGATCCGCTTTTATTTTTCGTCTCCCATTTCATTTCCCACGAGACCCTCAAACTTTGGGTTCAATTTATCGTCTAAACGCATTTAATCTCGAGCTTTTAGAGCGACACGTAGGTACAAGGGAAGAGGGAAACAAAAATAAGGAAAGGTAAGAAAATGATCTTGACGAAGTTCGAGTTGGGATCCGTTTACATGCGTAGCAATCTCTTTCTTTGAAAGTACTTTTTCAGTACGGAGAATTGTGTATCTTCGTAACAGAAAATAAGTCATTAGCAGCGAGATTATTTTGGTTATTCTTTACTTCGGTTTTCGTCAGTTTAATTCCCCCTGCTTCCCCCCTTAAGAAGTTCATACGACCGTATCAAACACATATTACATTTATTTGGAGGATATGTGTACACATATAAATACATAAATATTTTATAATAAAATTGCTCAAGCTGATGCCACAAAGTTTGATTTGATAGCATCAAGATAGCCGACAGACCGTTCATACGTATGTAGCATCAGCTTTAGTCACAATGAATAATATTGTGGCTTATTCGCCGTGATTTAAATTGGCGAAAGATTGCGCAATTAATTCCCCACGTAATCGTGATCGTGTCTTTTTGTCATAGAGGTATTTTCAATCGATATATCTTATTTACATAGCAAACTATCAAAAATGAAAAAAGTCATTGTAAACGCTTTAGTCGAGATATACCTATAGCTATGAGTGCGCGTTTTTGCGTAACGCAAATGAATTCTCTTCGAAAACACGCTGAACGGTTTCAAGTATATTATTACGATAACAACGGCATAAAGCGATCGGAAATAAATGGAAATTTTTACCGAACCTCGAGGCAATGGGCGACAATGGCGTTGAAAAGAAAAATTCAATTTTGTATAAATGGTATGACATATACGTATATTATATCACGATATTTCGGATATCATCTCTAGGCTTGTTATTATTGTTGTTTTCAATTTTCGAAGGATATACCTCAGTACTCTTGAAGCACCCTGTAGGCAAATATATTGATGTCGGTTTGGACGAAATTTAAAAAAAATTGATTGCGTCGATCTGTTCTCCTTTTTGTTATTCCCCTAAAGCCTTCGGCTATCGCAAGCGATTGCGTGCTCTAGAAATGTCCTTATATCACTCGATATCCTAAACAACTTGGGTGAATTTCCGATAATGGCGAATTTACGATACTCGCGATAAATTTCTTTTCTCCCTTTCCATCGTTCTTTCCGTCAATCTTTGATTAATCTAAGGATGTCGTTTGGCAGTCAATTTTACAAAGTACTCCGTAAAATTACTTTATACAATATAGCCTTCGCGCTATATAATATTTTATCATAGAATAGTCATATATATATATATATTATCTCATAGGTATAATCGTAATCAATTGATCATCTACCGTTTAAAATTTACTCGAATAAAATTTCCAAGTCTCCAACAACGTCGCCGGCAAGTACCCATTTCACTTTTGTTTATTTCTCTTTTTAGATTATCCGTTAATTTCATATATATTACTCTGTCTTGTTTGTATTTTACAATCCATCTAACAACAATGTACGTACCTATAGTTGCAACAGCCTCTTCAATAGCCTTCAGATTATCTTGGTCTCTCGAAAAAATTTATTAAAAAATCTTATTGAATCTCACCCCGACCTTCTAACTAAACCCTTGGCAAAGGTTCTCGCTACAAATAGAACCCTTCTCTTTCTCTCTCTCTCTTTCTCCGTTGCGCCCTTATATTCAAAGGACTTCGAAAGTTACCCCACTCTAACGAATCAATGAGTGTAACCTTAAAAGTTTCTTTAAAAGAAATCAGCTACACTGTAGGAAAGCGATCCTGTATATAAACGAAATCACAGTAAGACTAAAATTATACCGTGTAATCGGACCGGGTTCATCCAAAAAAAGATGTCCCTTGATGTCTCGTCAACAAGGGGATAAAAAACAACCCTTATCGGGATAACCCGTGCCGATATATTACGGTTTTAATTTTATCAGGCTTGGCAGATCATAATCGCCATCAGGCATATAGAATCGAAGCGCATGATCGATAACGTGCGTTCGAGTCAGTCGAGCCCATCTCCATCTATTCCTTACTTCCTCCTTATCAGATCCTTACGTCGTAGTTGACTACTTCCGCTTGGCTCTCAGAGAATTTGCGCGAGCGAACGAGATTGTTTCACATTATGTTCCAAGGTAAAAGATATTCAAGATGTCGCGCTATGATCGATCTCTAGGAATCCTTCACTTCTTCTTATTACGTCCATTTTTCTGGATCTTTGTGATCTTCAGCCGACAATTTGATCCTCCTGTATACAGGACCTCGGCTCTTCCACCCTCTTCGATGGCTGCTACCAGTGCTTTTACAGATTTGACATTAACATCTTTCGCGCTGATCTCGAGATTCGTTCCAGGATATCTGTCGCGGACGCATTTACCGACGCTGGACGCCTGCGTCTCCGTGAGGTCGACGCCGTCGAGACATAGCCAGGTTAAATACTGAAGATTGGTAAGAAGGGTCTGTATGAATATATGCTCCATTTGGACCTTCTTCGCGCTATCGGTCACGTTCAAACCGTTGGCCTTGAGGAAGCTCAGGTTACAAAGTTTGAGATGCTTCGCTAATTGTCGCATAGTTTTGTCGCTGTCCTCCAGACTGATCCGCCAGTAGTTGATGCTGAGCGACTGCAGATTCCGGAAGTGCGATGACAAGCAACCAAAGAACTGCTGCAGTATTTTATCATCGATAAAAAGCAAAGTGTCACTGCTACCACCAATGGCGGATTTATCCAAGGAGAGATCGAGTTCGCTCAACGCGGTGAATCCTGCCAGGAAAGGAAGCAGCAGAGGTCCGCGTAGGGCCAGTCTGTCGTTCACAGTCACCTGAAAGTCGTATCGATAATTGAAAACTTTTTATCTCGACCCAAAGTAACGAAAGTTTACTTCACAAAAATTCACATTCGGTGATTACGTTCTCGGTGGAAACATTGATAAGCGTTTCTTAAGGTGATATCAAGAGATTTCGAGGAATTTTAGAAGATATGAAAAGATCTTTTTCTAAGAGAGGATGCCCTAGGTACTATAACATGAACTACGGGTCTCGTAGCTACGGTACGTAGAACGTACAATACATTTGTACACAATAGCTTGGTGCCTCGTGGGTTATCTTCATTCCGCTCCAATTCTTGGATTGTAGTCGTAATCGCGTAATTAGCGAGCATGCCCGTGACGTCAACGTAGGTACACCTCGCGATGGAAGGAAGCCTAGAGAAGGTTGCTTGTCGGAATGGAAAGAAAAAAAAGAAGGAATTACAGAGAAAAGAAAGAAATAAAGTAACCGAAATGAATTCTCATCCCTTTCAAAGTTAAGATCCTCCAGCTTGCTCGAGTATAGCTTATCGCGAAAGGGCATCCACAATTATTAGACACGACGCTTACACGTCTTGTCACTTCCCCTAGTCTGTATTCGGATTCATGGATGAAGTGGTATTGTTGTTCCAAGACCAATAAGGCGCGTCTCAATGAAACTTCAATAGAGGCCTCGTAGTCAGGAGACTCACTTGAAAACCTGCCAGCCTCAGGAAGACGATGACGGGGCAGGCAGGCGGTGGTGCAGCCCTTAGAAGTTCAGCACCCGCGTCGTCGCGACTTCCCAATCGCGCCAAGGGCCCTTCGTGGACGGCTAGATGCAGTCTTGCGTTGCAGAGATTGAGTTCCCTCACGCTGGTGTATCTAAGAAGTTCAGAGAACAGTGTCAGACTGTCAGATTCCTGAAACAGACAGAAAGAGGGGAGGCTGTGTTAATAGACTGTTATCCACGTAGTTGGTTTGGTTAGATAAATTAAGTTTAAAGCTATAGGTAGAAAGGTAGGGTAGACGCTACACAAAGGGTGCCTGGCAATCTGCTAGCGTTTCTAAGGTATCGAAGTAAGAGCTTACAAGCGTCGCGACGTTCATAATCGTGGACAAAATGACCGGTTCCATGCAGGGTTGCCTTAATGATGTCGTTAAGTTACAACAGCCACCTAACCTTACTTTCGACTCAACCATGAGGATATTGTGTTATTATCGTGACGCCTTACTATGGTTACGGCTTTAGTAGATTTTAACAGACTCCATATTACGCCAGAATGTTGGCAAGGATCTACCGGATATGGGATTACGACAGGAGGGAAGCCCTTTGCACTTTAGAACTGATCAAGTATAGCTACCTTAACTAGAAATATATAATATATATATATATATATATATATATATATATAGGTATACATGCTTGTTCGATCGCAGGTAAAATTGAAGATTTACAGGATGGATAGGGATGATCCTAGGACATCCTGGATAAGGGATGCTTTCGGATACATAGTTATTTATCCACGTATACGTCTCTTAGTAATATACTACTGGAGTAACGACGTTAAACAATTCCAAAGATCCGATCCCCGTGAGGCTTGTAGACGAAAACTAAACAATGCAGCTGCCGGAGAGCTTTAATAGGAAACTAAGCTGCGCCATGGTGGAACATTTCACGGAAGGAGAGCGAGAGCGTTGGGCGCAAACAACACTCTAATAACTTACGATAATTACTCCACGGAAATATGCACGGTGCTTTAAGCGCGAACAATCAAGATATATACCATGTAAACTTAGTCTCCTTAGCGAGTATGCAAAACTGCAGACGCTCAACGTGGATTTAGTCGGAGAATCTCATGGCGGGAATTTCAAACGATCATACCGCTTCGTCGGTGCATAACGAAAACTCTCGATTTACGTATCCAGGCTGTATTTGGGTTTTATTATCATTTTTATCGGTACTGTACTAAATCGTGTACTGTATAAAACTAACCGACGTAAGAAGCGTACGGAGAATCGCAAAGTGCACTTAACCTTTTGTAAAACAGGTACGATTCTATTCTAGCATCCTTGTGTGGGCAGACAAGAGTGTGTCTAGGGGTAGCTTGAGAAGGATGCTCTATCAACAGTTGGAAGGGTACGGTGGAGTGCCGATTATTCTATATCTAGTGGGCAAACAAGAAGGGAGGGTGGACGAGTTCATTTATCTGGCTTGACCCAAGTCAACCCTGTGGAAGAAAAAGCTTAAAGCTGCCACGCACCCTTGGGGGACACGTTTCAGGTTAAATATATTTGTCCCTCCCAATTTCGATTACTCAGTAAAGCCAATGCTTGTTTATATATATACGTGTACACGTATCCCCGTGACTTTTTTTTCTTGAGGATCAATTCAATCAATCAGTCTCCGGATCAAGATAGCATTGGTAGGTCTCAGGTTCGATTATCGATCTTTTTATGTACAATTATCGTTTAATCGGATCTCGATTGGAAGTCGATTAAACGTGTCTTTTTCGTGATAAGGATATTTATCCTGGTATATCCATCCTATTTTTCAGAACGTCTTTATGATAAAGTTACTATGGGTTGACTTTACTTTTGGTCTCGTTCCCTTTTTGCAGTTCGATTCCAAGACGCTGCGCGACTGGTCTCATTCATGGCGTTTTGGATGGCATGAAAGCGTCATGCGCAAAAAAGTCCCCTTCACCGGTGCCAGGGGATGAAATTGCGAAGAACGGAGCAAAGAAGGAAGAGGGCATGGAGGAAGAGAAAGGATAAGAGAACTAAAGAGGATAAGAAGGAGTATATATACTACACAAGAGTGCGAGAACGGTATAGAGAGTCAAAAGGAAAGGGACAGCTCTAGATCTAATGACGCAAAAAGTCTCACATTTTTCGCAAATATACTCGCGGCATCCCGTACCGTAATTTACCAAGCCAAAACCCTAGCTGATTCTAGAGGACTCGGAGACTTTCTCGGGTTCTCGGTGCCGGAAGTAATTTTCTTCTCGGATCAGGAGATTTATGATCATTTTTTTCTCCCTCGGTCCTTCCAACCCTCCCTTCCACTCATTTATCCTCATAGCATCATCCCCGTCTCTCTTTCGCGTCACCTCCTTTCGCCCCTTCGGATGCATGAATCACGTCGCGAAAATTATTTGAAATTATCATCCAACCTTTACGCGCCTCGTAGGCCCTGTTGCTTTAAGCGGCAGACGCGTAACGCTGGTAAACGAACAAACACATGGGGTGCCATCTTTCCCGTGGACCTATGTAGCTTCGCACCCCGTTCAGCCATTGTAATCCGTAGGATTTCGTCGGATGATAATATTTTAATGGAAATTGTCGGCAGTACGGCGTCATACTGTTTCAAGAGTATCAGACTACGGAATGCGTAGGGTTTGTAATACAGGTAGAGAGGAAAATGGTAGAGGGTAGCAAAGAAGGGATGGTGGGCAGTCGGCATTGTTTTAAATCGCAAGCCACGCATTGCTACGTTAAATCTCGCTTTGTTTCGCGCGGAAATAGCAATCGGTTCCATTCATGAGGATTGGGGACTGGTATAATTCTCTTCGCAATCTCTTTCACTTATATATGTATATCCACGTGAAGCATTGGGTTCACGTATTTTCCAAGAGTTGTGTATTTCGCAATGTACCCAGGCATACTAAGTAACTTGTATTCTAATGGAAATACGCAGAACGGAATGGCATATAGAAGGGAGTAAAAGAGAGGAAAGCGCTCAGTGAAATTCTGCGATGAAAGCGAGTAGGAAGAGGATGCTGTAACCGTGTGTAGGCGTAGTTTGCAGGCATGGGGTATAGGTAGTTACTGGAGATACTGGGTAGTGTAAGGCAGTAGGCAGGAAATGCGAGGTTGTAGAATTTATTGCACGCAATATCAAGGAAAAGAGGAAGAACGCCAAGGAGAGGGAAGTTACGCGAATTTATTTCAGCCGAAAATCACTTATAAATTATAGTAACGTTCGAGTTTACGAGATTCCGAGGATAAGGAGGAGGAGGAGAAGAAGGAACATCCGCGTGTTCGAGGACGTTATATCGACATAGGCAAATAAGGCAGTCGAGGGAAACCTATGGGGTTTCACTTTTAAATAACTTAGCGCGTCCTCATGAAATATTATTCGCACGCCCAGAAAGTCGACCTGGGACTTGGGCGTATAAATCTTTTCCACGACGGCTAATTGACAGTTGAACTAAAGTATATAGGTATGTGGGAAATGTATCTATCGTATCCAGGATGAATGACGGTACCATCGAGACGTCCAGATTGCGTCCTTGTCAGAGGGATGATTTAGAATTCTATAGGGATCTTATCAATCTTAGAAAAGCCCATAGACAGTGATACTGATACTCCAGTTTTCTCTGGCCATGTCTATTATTTGTTACGTAGTAATCTCTGTGATAACAGTCATAGTATTATATGGGCTTCGATGTATTCCCAAGGGATCGGTATAGGCGCCCGTCGTCGGGACGTCGCTTTCGAATAATTCGACGAACGAGAGCCCCAATTAAATTCGCATCGATCGCAAAACCAGCCGGCAGCCGCGCGATAAGCTATCGGTTTTGCGGCGATGGCGGCGGTACTGCCCCTTCCTCCCGCCAACCCTGTAGGTTTAAGGGTTTTAGGTTCTAGGACTAAGAAGAAATTGGTTGGTCAGACTCGAGGGGATGAATTCTTGATGAAGTTGGTTAAATGTCCCGTAATTAGTGAGACGGTGAACAATACCTGGGATGCTTCTCTGCTTGGTATTGCTGATAATTAATTATCCACTTACAGCGACGACGTAACGGAGACTCCTGTATTATGCGTATCGCCGTACGATCCTTGTCTTTATCTCTTATCCATCTGCTCTCGTGCTATTTCTCATTCTATTCTGTTAAGGATAATGCGGCTGAGAGTAGAGAAGTGTTTGTCTACTTCTAATGAATGGAGGCGTTAAATTAGTTCTGCGGCGACATGGAGTCTCCCTCAGGATGCTGTGTTCAATGGGCAAAATAGTCGAAAGTAATTTATTAGAAGGTTTGATGTTTATCATGAGAGACATGTAGATTTCCTGATATTATTATATAATTAGTAATGGAATTCGTGTTGAGAATATTGAGATATCTGATTATAAGATTGGGTAATTGTAGTTTCCCAGAGTTAGCAGATTGAGATAAATTATTCGGAAAATATGAAGGTCGGCTCCATAGAAAGTGGGTTACGTACGTTAATGAGGAAACATTAAACCTTTAGTAGGAACATGCAGGATAGTATGAAATTACGCAATAGAGACTGTAACCAATGTCTAGGTGGGCTTCAGCTGGCTAACTGAAATGGTCAAACTTTTTGGGGTATTGTTATCGGGATAGGTATAGTTGGAATTCAGTTCGTTCGCGCTATTCACGGTAGCTACAATGCAACATGGTGCACGAGGGAGCATAAGTTAGGTATGCGATATTATCTTTACTTTCAGTATTGAATCCCCAGAGAAAGTTCAAAGTGGTTCTCGTATGGTTTCTCATATGTTTTTCGCAATTAGCACACATAGCGTAGCACTCGGGATATTCGTGGTGGTTCAAACGTCCATAGAATGTCCAATGAACGTCCATAGGGTGTTCGTTGTGAGATATAAGGCCTTATCCCCTTACTATAACGTGGCAATGACATTTCTGTAAATTATCTACTAGACCCTCATTAACCTGGACTGCTAGTGTTGATGATACTAGGCCCTTGGGACCTACATACCTCTATTCGGAAAGTCCATCCCTCGAGACTAAGTAGCCTGAGAGTCCCATTCCTTAGAAGGGCATGGCACAGAAGTCTGGAAGGGTTGTCGTCGAGGGCCAGTCGAGAACTAGCCAGGTCCAAAAGCTGAAGACAGGGAGCTTCCATGAGGGCCTTAACGAGAGGCATTACGTCTGCTGGTCTTGAAGCACCGGCAGCCCTCAGGGCATCGAGGTTCCTGGCTTTTCTGATGGTCTCACCGAGACATTCTGCATCCAGGCCACCGACCAGACACTTCGACACGTTCAGGGATCGAAGTTTACAGTTGGGTTCCCTGAAAAGAAGATGGTTAATCGATCATTCGCCTTCATAAGCAGGATCCCATACTTGGGCAAAGTCAAGGGAAGCTGTTAGCCACTTTGTTCAGCTGAGAAAAGAAAGTTTATAAGACTTTACAAGTCCCCGTCATCTCGTTCCAATTCCTTGACCTTATTTTCTCTATCGCAGGGATGACAAAGCCGTGGTTAATTTTTGGAAAAAGGTATCCTCATGAGCTCTGTATAGAGTGACTAAATAAGGGTGAAGACTTGCGTCTTAAGGAAAAGGGTTGTTCTGCGTGAAGAGAACGTCGCAGACGGTGAGAATAGCCTTGCCGTGATAAAGTCAGGGTCGTAAGTCAAAAGCTCCAACTGGCATTAGACCCTAGGAAGTCACTCCTAAAGGTGCCTAAAGGTGCATATAAGGTCTCGTTATATTTTTATGATTTATGTCGTGAATGGAGGATTTTGCAATTTTGCGATACACATAAAGGTAAACTGTCGCCGATCTCATTTAACGATTCACAAAGACTCAATATTCAGTGATCTTTTCATTGGACAGAGGATGCTTGAATAACGCGAAGGCATATCTCTTTGCGATATGCAAGTGTTAGAGGCTCGTGATAAAAATCCCTTTTTTTAGAGCTAAGCTACCCTGAAGTATATTACACTCTTTAATACCTATAATCTCGTCCAAAACATCGCGACCGGGACATGATTGATGTCGCCGAATGTTATGTAACACTCATGAACCACAAACGTTAACGGTCTCCAGCCTCGGCGTTGAGGTTTAACTTTTTACTGCGAGGACCTGACCAGCAACTCAAATCACCCCCCTGAGCTTCTCTGTATCTATTATTCGCAAAAACGTCAGAGTCTGCATGGCTGCCAGGAGGCGGTCGCAAAATGTCAAACTGGCAACTCGCGAAAACAGTGATTAGGGAAATCTGTGACGAAAGACCTACATAAAGTGTGGCGATACGAGGTGACGAGTTGGAACAACAAAATGGTACAATATGAAAATAAATATGAAATGTGTGAAAACAGCCTGAAATTTAGTAAATAAGAAAATTAGGTTAAAATCCATTAAAGAGAACTATCCGTAAATCTGCGACTGACTCGTTTTTTGAATTTGTAATGAAGGCAACAATTTTAGTATCAACGGCGCGCAATTGTCGTTCGGTTGTGCAATGAAAAAGCTCCTTTATGAATCCATTTACAAGCACAAGCCCAGCCTATTTTATTGTACGTTCAGCTGGACGGTTCCGCCATTGCTGTTCTACACGTTTATCCACCTGCCACTGACGCGTCGACCATTGTTTCTTCGTTTATGAGTAGAGCAGCCCTCGCCGGCCCTCTGATTCATGACGCACTGGCTTCAACTTCCCGTGCAAAACCAAGCATAACGCTCGCGCCTCGACGCGGTCCATTTATGTTCTATTCGAGCCCGTAAAAAAAGAGTTCCGCATCCACAATCGTCCTCCCTCGTACCACCTTCATGTAACTCTGATCAAAAAGAGTAAATTCGTACAGAAAAAAGCCTGCCTAATTTTAGCCATAAAACTCTGGCTTAACCCAGTTTAGAAAAATTCTTATGATTAAAAAAAAAGTTCCTATTACCATACAATAAAATTTCCTATTTATTAAGGTCTTATTTTGCACTGATCTAATAGTGTTGGAGTCCCAACGTCATAGCTACCGGAAAACGCCTGGTCGTAGCCACAAAACGGCACACGGAAATGATTATGATGAATGATACACACTAATGGCTGCTTCATGCTTGCTTCGACGTGATTCGATGCTCATGCGAGACCTATACGTTCAGAAGCCTACTAGCCGAGAAACTTGAGCATGCTGGAGCAATATGGCGGGCGAGAATGGTGAGGGAGTAGCGGGATCCATTCAACCGCGGCTAGGAGCTGCCAGACTGCTTTTGATTAAGAGAGATCGATCGATTTTTTTTACTCGACTCGGGATGGATTGAAAAAAAGAAACGAACCACCACGATAAACGAATCTCTGACCCAGGTCCGCTACGGCATCGGATCGAGAAGAGAATTTCATGGAAAAAGCGACGTCCTACACGTCGGAGATCACCGCAGGAAAATTGGAGTCGTTTTGCTGCTTACGCGGCAGATTGCTATTCTCTCCCTTTATTCGACATTTCAGCCTCTCATTTTTATCCTACATCTGAAAGCGGCAAAAATTCAATAATAGTATGTAACATGCGTGGATCGTTACAATTAGGTAACACAATGACGTGCACCAGTGTAATCATGATACAACTAATATTTTTTTAGCTTCAGTTTGCTTTTATCAAAGTGTCAGATAACACAGCAGGGCACTGAGAACATTTTTAATTAAAAAACTACTCTACATGGATATATGTACTTGTCCTCGTAATACACGCCATGGGATGCTGCAGCTCTTGTTACATATGCGCCTGACCACGTACCTAGTAACGTAAAACATTTTCAGAGAAATTTCAGAAAAAAAGTTAAACCCTCCTAAAAGGGGCTTCGTGCCGGGTACGTAATTATTATACTTGGATAATCATATCGTTGGTGGAAAAGTCGTCCACGGCCATTTTCTCTATGAATTATTACTCAAGTGCTCCAAAGGGGGTGTTTCCGAGGGTCGTCCCTTATTTCTTTTTACTTCTTCTCGTCCGAATGCCTCAAGCTCGAGATGATATTCTCATGAGAAACGTCCTTCAATCGAGAGTGCTATATACATATATACGTACGCCAATGGCGCGCGAAGTCATAAAACTACTTGAAGGAAAACCGTGGAAATTAAAACCAGGAAAACAACAATTACTATCGAAGGGATGGTAGTGTCCCAAGGAAAACTTTAGTAACCTTTTCTCGGCATATCTTGTCGACTTCCTTTCAAGTAAAACGTGCCGACAAGCGGCATTCGACTTCTGCATATTTAAGCGAATGGCTATTCGCGTTCGTCTTACTAATTTGCATAACTTATTTGCCCGGAGGAAACTTATTCCGTTGCGAACTTCATATCGTAGAAATTTCGTACCCATTAAAATTTGCGAGTCTCTCTCTCTCTCTCTCTCACTCTCAGGTAAGTTCACTCAGTGAACGTTTGATTTAGTCTCACGAACATCAATGGAGGATTTTAATAGCACTTGGCAGTTGAACCGATTACGCGATTGGGTCTACTCGAGTCACAAGTGTGTGTATATATATATAATCGTTGTATATAGATATATGTAGAAGCATCCAGTAGAAACAGCTTCAATTTCGAATTCCATTTATTACCATGGGAAAGCAGAAAATCTTCGATGCACTTTATGCAAAATGCACACGATTACGTGCATTAGTCAGTCGCTCGACGGTTGAATATCATTTTCAAGATTAACAGACCTGATGGCGTTGAAGATCTCGTGAAAGCCAGTGCCCTGATGGCTGGGGGCGTCGCAAGTTGGAAGTGGATGAAGTAGAGGCACTCTATGGCAAAGGACGCTGTCGCTGTTCCTCTTGCTGCTGCCATTGCTATCTCTATCTCTATCGTTTACCGGCAGAGGGCCCGTTCCGGTTATTGGTCCTGGACCAAGTCCCAAACCAAACGGAAGTCTTGGAAGTGTTGCCGGTCTCGTTAGACTTCCGTAAGCAGCGAGGGCTCCACGTGGAAGGGATGAGCAGCAACGATTTAAGGGTAGAGTGCCAAGAGTGCTGGATGCGCAGCCACTGCTACCAGAACCTGATCCTGAGCCTGGAAAACAAGATTTTTGTACATAGATTAGACGAAATTATTTCTTAATCAAATTAGGTCTGTTTTTAAAAGGACACCTGTTCTTTTTCATACAATATTTCCTTTGGACGTTGAATAACGTATTACTTAACTCAGAGCACAGAAGGTACGCTTGCGTTTGCGATTCTACGTATACAAAAATTCCCACGGGAGACTGAATTGCCTTATTAGTAGAATAATTGGCGACACTTCTGTACCCGACAGAGAACATCTAGCACGATATTAATTGTGTTCTCGCAGCGGTACGTGTTTCCGAATTGGATATAATTTTCGAGGGATTTAGAGGGCTCGCGTGCACCGAAGGGCCGGGCGGACTGTAAGAGAGATTTACAATGCGAAAAGCAAGATAAGAGTCTGGCTGCCGGGATAAAATGCTTTACAACGCCCTGTGGACGGAGTCGACGGGGGACGTACTTGAATTAAGCTTTAAACGTACTAGCAAGAACCGGAAGACACAATAATCGCTAAAGCTTTTCTAATAACGTCATATTATATTCCTATGAAAATTACTCAGGCGGTAACTTCGTGTCTGAACAATGATCAAGGATAATGATGCATTTTGCAATATTCAAATGTTGCGCCGGAAAACGTCATATCATCCAGTAGAGTTGCAACCATGTTGTATTTACCTTTGTTCTAATGCAGCTTGATTACGTAACATGGTTCGTATAATATATTGCATATCTAAGCATAAATATATATCGTAATGTAGGTACTTTAACGCAGTAGGAATATAGTAGCTTCACGCTTCGCTCAGTAGGACAAGACAATTTTTTTCATGAAAACCACAAATTTAGGTATTAAGCAGATTGTCGGTTGTGGCTGCAGTATAATTTAGATTGTAAAAGTGCATTACGCTTTCCCGAGTTAGCTTCCATCAGAGGTTCAAAAAGCAGCTAGAAGGGTGGTCCTGAGGCAGGTACCTGGATAGTGGATATTCCATGGAAGAAGTTTGGTTTGCTAAGTAGCTAATCCGTTTTTCTGTGCACTCACGAGCGAAAGAGCGGGAGTGCACAGGTGAATCAAAATGGCGGCGTGACGACGGTGAACGTATACCAACTGACGCCAAAGTAGATTTTCTTGATTTACAAGTCGCGTCCGAAAGCTCATCCGCAACGTTTCACTGGAGCCCAGTGAGCGTTATCGTATTTTTTAGGGTGGCGCACGACTCGAACAGATTAAACGAAGGGCGAGGAATAAAATGAGAAAAAGGAGGTAAATAAAAGGGACAAAAAATAAATGGTATCCAACGTTAACGTCAGGATCGTCAATCGAAACACTCGGGGGATGCCAGACTGACGAGGGGTTTTGTAGTTTGAGTTTGAGAGGCGAGAAACAGGAGAAGAGAAGGCAATTGAAAATGGCTGTCTAGCCACGTCACGTCTCGGGCTAGATGCGGCGATGGTGCTGGCGGCTTCGAATGTTCCACCCTAAAGCTTGTGGTACACTTTATATATATATATATATAATATGTATACCTGATACTACACTATATATCCAGTCACGTAGTGTACGCAGATATACGTAACTATTGGAGTACACGTAGAGAAGGTATATAACCACTGAGAACAGGGTGCGAAATAGAGAGTATGTAGATGCCGAACTGGGAAACCGTCGAGCATGGTCGTGCGTCATTCAAAATGCATTACTTTGCCTGGAAACTGCAGTGACGTATACCGGTATACGTCTACGATACGCCCGACGAATACGTCGAGATATATTTATGGCCGATCCTACTGTTACGCCATTTTTATTTCGTGCCCTATCGCGCTGCCGGAGAAAGGATGAATTCATTAGTTCTCCTTTCAAAAGTCGAGCGGCGCGACGGGTACTTCTATTGAACCTGAAAGTGGTTGAGTAGGTACAACCTGGTACTCCTGTAGCATTCGGTTATTCCAAAGTGCTTCTAGCCTATGGGTTATTAACCCCTTCGTAAGGAAATGCTCTCAATGGAGGTACTATAGGGTAATTCTCTTGATCCTCGATGGAGTGACGTGATCGTACGCGAGAGAGAGGGAGAGAGAGAATTTATGAATATTTTTGTATCTTGCTGTTGTCTTTGAAAGTAAAGAAGTTCGTTGTAACGAACCTTTGCTGAATAGAGCTGGTTAGAAAATTATTTGTTGGTTTATTCCCTTAGTTGGGTAGGTAGCTTGAGCTACTTGAAGTGAGTAACTATAGGGAAAGGTAAGGAAAGCTGTGAAAACCGTCGCGAGAAGAAATCTCATTTGTTAGAAAAGTAAATGCTTGGTTACGAGGCTGGATGTGGCACTGTGAAGATACAGGAAAGACTTTGCGAGTCATAATAAAATTTACGGAATTTCAAAGGTTAATGATTATTGAGAAATTGTTATTAGATTTAAGTCATGGACAATATTTATCACACTAACAATTGTCATACGTAAGACTAGTAAATTAGCTTTTAGTAAGTACACAGGAACCAAAAATAACATACATATTACTTAAAGAACTGCAATCATTGATATAGGGGTTGAAATCGATATCTGATAAGGGATGGGATTCGGGCCAAGTTCACTAAATGACAAGATGTCCTATTCCACCAGAAATTGAATATATAATAAAGCAAAGAGGCTCAGCCGTCTGTAATTGGTTTTCCTATTGCTAAGAAGAAACAACAACAAGAACAACAAAGGTAGGATTACTACCTTGAGTACCTTGCGAATTCTCATTTGTCTAAAGTGAATAAGCTTGGATCGGTGGACGTTGGGATGTTTGTGAAGCAGGGTAGTCAAGATGGAGAATGGTGAGTGGCTGTGTAGATATCTATAGTATCTTATAGCACAGAAGGAGGGTTACTACCCAGTGGGAAGTAAAGAAGGGTTCCTAGCGATTATAAAGGATGAGAAGGGACGAAGGATGATTAATACATTATTTGCGAGCGGAAATTCAGTTGGAAAGTGTCGTTTGTGGGAGAGACGGGCGAGATGCGAGGATACCAGGCGTATCTTCAAGATTTGAAGAACGTGAGGTTAGGTACTTTGGTATATACGTATATATCCTGGTCCTTTTCTTAACAGGGAAAGTATTATTATTATTATTATTATTGTTATTATCACATCTAAACCTGAAGAATGGCCTGCGAGAACCAACAGTCTACCATGTCCTGCTTAAGATGGATAGAGTCAATTTTTCTTTGATTGCTTGTCTCCCCTTTTCTCAAGAGAGCTCAAGTGCTCTTTGTATGCTAGTGCTATTGCTGTACTACTGCTAGTGGCAGTAGTAGTAGTATTACTACTACCATCTATTACCACCGCTACTACTACACCAATCTTGCCAGACGACAGATGGGACCAAAAGGGATTGCCAAGCGAATTGCGAAGTCCATGACCCTACTAACATTGTTAGCAAACTCTCACTGAGACCCTAAACTAATCAGCTATCTAAGTCCCTAGCATTTCTATTATAGTCACTTTCCATTTGTCAGACGAGAGCCAATCAGGCGGAAATTGTAACGGTTATCGATAAACGCTTTATAGACTCTAAAATATATAAACTCGCCGAAATACAATTTCTATGTATATATGTACTCTGAGCTGAAATCGTCCTAATTTCCAAGTTCACAGGATTATGGGAGCGAATTCGCACTTGGCGTTCTTCTCGAAGTCGTTACCGGTTTATGGTTATTCGTATACGTGATGTCATAGCGAACTTTTCCAAGGAGCTTTCAACCACCCTTGTTTAACGTCGTGGTATGACTGTCCAGAATAGGTAAAACGTTATTTTGTTGTTTTAACTCACTCGAAGCACTTTCGTAATTTTATCTATGTATGCTTATATCCTTAAAAATAATATTACCGGAAGTCATCGGTGTTCCGGAAGCGCTAACGAACTCCCAAGAAGAAGTAACGCTTGATTAATCCAAGAATATCTCTGGATGTCTTAACGCGAAGCCATTTTTATTACGTTCTTTTTTCGTACGGCACCTCCAGGCAGAGGTTTAATGCGCTCCGTGGCAATTCACTTTATTGCTCCTATATAGTAAGGACGAACGCTTCCGCAGTGCCGTATCCGACGATTCAGAATCCTCGACTCCCATTTCTCACACCCACCTAAGTAGAATTGCAGCGTTGTAACAACGCAGTAACGCAATGACGCAACAACCCAACAAAACCATAGAAAAGTCTGCACAGTTCAATACTTTGTTATAGGTACGGTATCATACAACTAGGAGACGAGTTGTCGCAGGATCCAAGTGCGAATTGGAATGAGAAGTACTTTCAAGACTCAAGCACCGTCGAAACTTTCTACTCCTACAATTTACATCCCTTCTCTGCGAATCAATAATCGTGTTGCCCGAGACAGCGAGTCTGAAACATTTAGAGTAAGAACTTTCACCCGGCTGTCACAGAATGAAACGCGACACGTTTTACACGCAGATCAAACCCATCCAGTGGGATCGAGACACTCGGTAGAGTCTCGCGCCAAGTTTCATCATACCAGGACTTGCTTGTTAATCCAAGACTCTTGTGGTTAAGATGGTGGATCAAATATCAGACTTACGTCACCCTGCATTGACAGGATCCATTATTGTTCGACGAAGCGTAAGACTTCGATGGTTTTGCTACGAGTGTCTCGGTAAGAAAAATTGACATTTTTTGTCCCGTCTCCTCTCTTGTCTACGTGGTCGATATCCTACTTTATCTACCTAGATATACGTATCTTATCTAGCTAAGAGGAGTCCAGGACTCCGATGTCTCCAAAGTATAAATAATAAAGCATTCTATCCTGTTCCTCCTGTGGGATTTCTTGGATATCGATATTGGAGGGTCGAAGTGTTACCCATACTGATTCCAGAGCTCGATGGATCCTCATTCTTGGCTCCCCAGCATCCAGCGATGTTCAGCGCTAGCAGCGGTCTCTCCTTGAGTAACTCGGCGACCGAGGCCAGCCCTTCGCAGCCGCAACTTAAGTGCGGTAAGTGCAATGCTTGCACTTGAACGCAATCGCGAAGAGCCTCGCACACCCGGGACACTTGTTTCCCGGACAGATTCATGTCGAGGACTAGTCGGGCCAGGTGAACTGAAGCATGACTTAGACCACGACACAGGGCGTTGACCACGCACTCCAATCTGAAATCAAGCGTGATAGTTTGAGCGTTAGAGAGGAACGTTTCAAGAAGATTCACAATGATTAGATAAATAACGTGAAATTCACATGGAATATGCATAATGACACGATGAATTGAAGGGTGTAGATGAAATTTTTGAACGGATACATTTTTCTCGGGATTCCTTGTGGGTATTTAATTTTACTCCCTGTACCGTTGCATTTCGGCCAGTATATGCTACATGTATTCGCTTATGCATAAATAATATATATTTATGTAAAGTGGGCTCGTTGTCTAGTCGCTGTTGTTTTATAGAGCTTGCAACTTCCAACGTATTCAATGTATTCCAGGGAGAGTTGCAAATGAGGGACTAAATTTTCTTATATAGAGTAAACGAGACGCTTGGCGCAGTCTAAATTTATGTCAGCAGAGAATTTCATCTCGATTCGCGAGACTGAGGTTATTTCGTGGATTTTATTATTTTTAATATATCAAAAAACGATAGACTTTCCAAAATGCTCGCAATAGATACTATAAGGAAACTGTCACTTGGATGAATTACGAGGGTCTTGATGGATGGACGTGGTAACCTTAAGCCTGACAAATATCCTGGAATTTTCATTTTTTTAAAATGTACAACACACAAAGTCCGTTCACCTTCATCGTATATTTCGACACAGCCTTCCCGTCGCCTTCACGAAGAAATATACACAATACATATATTCAAGGCGTCCTAACTTAGCTCAACAAAATAACCAGAATTGTTGGATCATATCCAAAGCCCAATTCTATTTCACTTTCACTCCATACATTCGTACATGCGTACAGGCAAGTCAGTTTTCAGCTTTTACCAAATCATTCGTTTTCTCATATTTTTATGTATCGCACTGAGTTCTCATAATTCTACACGAATTTTTCTGTCTTGTCAATAAGAAGTGCGATACCAGAAAAAAAATGGATTTCATTCACGCAACAATTTTCAGATCAATTTCTGTATTTCTTAGGTAGGAATTTTCTTTACCTCGATAATCCGTGTTCGATAAAATATTTGAGAAGCTCTTACAAGCTTCGCAGTCGTAAGAAGTGAAACCAAAGAGAACGAGAAAAGGAAGTCAGTTTACAGAAGCGCGAGCTCTTACGCGAACGTACAGTGTCTTTCTCAATTTTGCTGTTTCGTGTCTGGCAACTGGCATCCGTATGAGCCGCGTCGGTGCGGCTGGCATTATATAGTGTCGTTTCCCGAGGTGGTACCGGAACATCTAATATAATGGACACGTTTCTCTATTCTTGTGCAGCATATTCCCGAGTGCCTGTACCCTGCGACAAGCCCAACCAACAGGAACAACCCCTGGAGTCTCTTGCAGCCTCTGCTCATTGTTATGTTCTTCTTGGTGAAGCGACTTCTGGCTGGGGGGCGTGCGTCGTGCCGGGAATATTAAGCCTTCCTTTTTCTGGTCTCGCGCTTCTAGTTTTCTACGCGAATTTAACACCGCCGCAAAAGCGTCATAACATGACGCTAACGTAGACGCCGTTCACGAGGTTGCGTTTTTCCTGTGTTTCATGAAATTCAGAAGTTCCGAGTATCGCGTTGTCGCGTTAATGAGTCCGACGGTGAACTAGCTTTTTCAAGGGAAGACAAAGAAAAGAGAGAAAGAACAATAACCAGACTCTGATTCTTTACCGGACAAACTATACCGTTGGTAGCATTTCCCTTTTCCTGATTCGCAGAGCGTAATTTCCCGGATGTACCGTGTGGTTTGCATTGGTTGATTCTCTATTTTTTTTCTCGTTTCAATGCCCGACCGTCCTGCTACGCTTTCCGTCAAATGCAGGTAAAACGCTTCGTGTGGCTTCGTTGCTGCTGAATCATTGGCAATCCCCCATCCGACACCTATCGATAAATAAATTCCCGTCTACCGTACAACACGGATTTTGTAGATTCGAATCACACGGTTATACGTGAGATACGGTGAGACAGCCTGAAAGCGCGGGAAATTCGAATGTTACATGAAAGTGAGTTTAGGTGAAATGCGTATATGAAAAGGATGGAAAGTCCTGTCTATTTGTATTTAATCTAAAGGTAAACGATCGAAATTCAAAGCTTTCCAGAGAATTCTCGAGAACTGAGACTTCTCATGAAGCAAATATACCTCCACCTTTACTCTATAGGAAGGCGGATAAACGTAACGCTGCGAAATTCAGTTCCGCCTTTATCGAAGAGCCGCGAAACTTTTTAATTTACTTGCCGTCCCAAGCGAAAGCACGAGCAACCCTCTAGCCACTTTTCCACGGCATTCTCCACTATACCTTACAGCGATGCCATGCGAAGGATCCCTTGAATTTTACTCTCTCTACATAGCCGCGCGCCCTTCGCATGGCATACAGTGGGAAACAAGCTGGTTTGTCAAACTTTTGAAAAACCTCGACGATTTTCTACGTCGATAGACACGTGGCGTTTCCTTCCAGTCGCAACGTGGGTAATGATGGGAGGTTCGAATAAATTTTACGCTCCTTGTTATTCCAGTCGTTCGCGTGTCTTAGCAGACGGAATGCTTCTATTCCTTCTCCCCTTCTTCTTTATTCTTTCCTCGTTTATATTCTTTATCTTTTTATCGTCCGACTATAAAGGTACGAACTTTTTTTTGCTTTTTCCAGAAAATCAATGTTTACTCCAAAGGACTGAGGATCAGTGCGTTCGTACTGAAAGGTAAGTACTGCAACCTCTTAGAAAGTTGTTCTTTATGCAACGGGTAGTTTCATCCCTTTACTTTTGCTTATTCCCTTTCGATCTATAATAAAACTACGTATCCTACGTAGATCGCGATTTACGCATTGAAAAGTCGAGCTATATTCTGCAAACCTGAATATAATCTTACGGTCAACCATCGTATCGAGGGGTTCACTTGAAACGTATGGAATCGTTTCCTAGACAATGGATCTTATGAATAAAAACGAAGCAAATTTCTCTGGCAGACTGTACAGAGGGAAAGGGATTTGTCCCGAAACAAAAGGCTACGGCGGTGGAATATTCTTTGTGTTTCTGCGAATAAGGTTTCACCTTCTGTCTTTTCTTCTTCATTTCTTTGTTTTTCTTTCATTCGTTTTTCCGGTGATTCTTCATTGGAGTTTTCAGCGAGCCTCGTGCCATTTTCTGGGCAATTCGATGGTGTATTTGTGCTAGTTGAGATACATGTATTATATATATATATATATATATATATGTTCGAACCTGGCTCTTGTTTTACTGAAGCGCCAATGGCCAGAGGAGCGCAGCTGATGATTTACTCGTTTCAGTTGGTATTAGAAACGAGTTTTTAGACATTTATCGAACATTGCGACACGAGGATGAATTGTAAATTGCACGCGAATTTTGAATCTGCGATGATATCACATAGAAATACATTTTATTCATCGCGTTTCTATAGAACCGTAATGAAGAGATACGTACGAGGATATCGCATAAATAAAGAATGTAAAATATAAAAATGGCAGGTTTTACCGATAAGTTTGTATTCGTTCGCATCGAATGGTTTGACACATTGACGTATGACGTACGTCAGTCGTTTGAGTGCTGGGAGCCATGGGAAATTAACAATAGAATACGGGAAAAAAAATGATGAAACAGAATTTTTTTCTTAATTCAATGGTAAATAATTATGATATATACTGTTATAGGATATATAGGGTGTTCATAATATTCTGAGGTTCATGCACTAAGATTACTTCTGGTACGTAGAGAATCGCGCGAAACTGCACATTTTTAATGTAGGACAGTTTGGATGTACGAGAGCAGCGTGGTATTGCGTATGCACGTGGAAATGCAATGGGAACAAATCCAATTGCAGAGAGAAAATTTATGGCAGATACTTTATGGTAAATTGTGGCATGCAAGTCGTATAAAACTAAAGTGGTGAAATAAATTGAAACTCACCCATCGTGGGCAGATTCCTCCAAACACGTGATGACCAGTTCGAAATCGTTGAGCTTCTTCTTTCCAAGGACACTTTTAAGATGTCCAGCCAATCTCTGTGCCTCTTCGGTGGGTGACTCCTGCCCCAGGAGCGACGTGATCCTGACTAATTTTACGCTCTCGTTCCCAGCAAGAGCCTCAAAGAACTCATCCAAGTATCTCGGGTCGGATCCTCTCTCGATTTGGAAAACAAGCTCGAGTGCTTCCAAGGTGCAAGCTGGTGATTTTAAAATTCTCGCCCATCCTTCGAGCTCCAAGGGAACCGTGTGTACCAGGGGAGATGGTGGTCTTTCATTTGGTGCAGGACCAAATCCAGGACCAGCCCCGACGAGCCTACAAACTGCAGAGATATTGCCGTCCGATGCACCAGCTGCTTTCAGGAGAGAAAACACTGCCCTGGGTGGGACTTCAAGGGGACATAACTGGTTCAGAATAAGGTGGGTCTTGGGCCCAAGTAGACCTGCCAGATGGCTGATGATGCCTGGTGGAAGACCCTCTAGTTCCCGTCTCAATATATTAGCGTATTGAGCCACGGATGTGAGGTAGTACGCAGCCAGGAACTCAGCGATAGCCATATGAATGGGAGTGTACAGATCAGGTTTTCGTCTTTGGCCAAACGTGAGTCCTCGGGTAAGGAAGCCTAGTCTAGTAACCTCTATTCCACCCCCGCGAGCTCTTAACTCGGCTTCTGTATAGCAGCAGCGACCTTCCCTTAATGCAGCCAAGGAGAGCTTCCCGAAGTCCTCGAGTCTCTTTCTACAGTGGCCTGGAATTTCCTCATTATACGGAATAGGTGGGTCGAGACTTCTCTTGACGATGCACTTAACAGCAGCTTGCACCAGAGCACTGGTCTCCGTAGGTAAGCTTCCTGAGTCCTGATAGAGGGAACAAAGCATGATCCATCCCAGTGGATGTTGTCCCAGCTGCTTAACAGCCTGTGGCTGCACGTTGAGGGCCTCCAGGAACTCGCAGGCACGTTCCGCAACATCGTTGTGAATAAAGTAGGCCACGCAGAGTCTCTCTACGTGAGGCCACTCAAGACCCGCCAGGTGAATCCTCCTCTGGACCAGGGGTGAAAGGGTCGGAGAATTGTTTGGCGAACAGGTGACTAAAATCCTCGCATCCGGGAAGAGTCTACCCTCGAGAAGATCGACAGCATCCCCTAGAGAAGCTCTTCCACCTACGCACTCGTCGTAGCCATCGAGAACGAAGAGCACCCGGTCCTCCATGAGATGAAGAGTTCGCCATACTTGAGCTACAGCATCCCCTAGAGCAGCTGTTCTCGGGAAAAGTTCTCTAGCTAGGTAATTCAGCAGAGGGCTACCCCTGAGTTCGCGAAGTGGCACGATGAATGCCAGAGCTGGTCCATCACCCTGGGTAGCCCATTGATGTAGAAGTCTCAGGCAAAGAGTCGTCCTTCCGCTACCTGGACCGCCTTCCACAGCGACGCGTCGCGGTGCCTCGGCTATGGTACCATCGCTCAACTGCAAAATATATAAATCATTATATTCATCTGCGTTAACTGTCAATTTGAGAAACTCTGGACATTTTGATTTGTTGGGAGGTGTTCGTGCCACCCTCTAAATATTCTAGTCAAGGACCTCGAGTTCCCGACCGAGCTCGCGGTTCTTCCAGAAGTTCCTCTACCGACCTGCCAACTAATCTCGAAGTTAAGACAGTCGCTTAATCCGCTGCCAGAGAGAGGATTCGTATACATTTCGTGAAAGCTGTGCACTATTTTAGCGAAACTGAATTCGCCCATTTGCCTCGCTTGTTACGCACAATGGTCGAAAACTGTAAATTTCCTAAATCCGACCGTAAGACACAGGCGCATTTTCATCGAAGATGAGACCCTTACTAGTCGTCTTCTACAACTGTGATTAATTCAAATACAGTGACCAGCTAGCGAATTATTAATTTATCAAACTCTCCACTGCGAAGAATTCATCATACAGATTCTCATGACACAAGTACAATCAACCTAACCTAGAAATATCCATTTAGTACTATAGTATCTCCAGTTTCAAGGTACAATAATAACAATTGCTAATACACAATATCCGGTACGAATACCAATTATTCCAATTGTCAAATTCCAAAGATTCCTACCAATGAGAATCGTTACATTAAATTCCATTCCTATAGCTAACCTACAATTGATTAAAACCTCTATAAATTATACTCTCCCACAATATCCTGTAAAACTCTTTAAATAAAGTGTTTCTCACAGTTACTGGTTCCCACGTCTTTCCCACTAGACACCCTAAGACCGATATTCCACGTACGTGACGTCGCTGCGTTGCATTTCAAAAATAAGCCAAAGCAGCAAATCGCGTCAGTATGAATATCGTTGCATGAGGATTCAAGAAGCTACTAGACAATGCTATACTCAAAAGAAAAATGACAAGATCAGCGAATTTATTCATCCATCCTTAGTTTATTACTCGGCTAACATAAGAACCTAGCCACAAGCCTGTGTCGCCTACCGTCTGTGCCAATTCCAATGGATGTCGCAGCGATAGCGATACAGTAAAGGCGTTTCCAAGGAAAGATATCCGCGACAGTGGTTTCACGTTCAGAGATATCGCTCCGAAGAGGGTTGAAGCATCCAGTGAGAAACTCATGGCTCGGATCATTACCCGTTTCCATGTAGAACGCTCGGTTGGCTAAGGAACGTATGTATACCTGAGTAGCGTATACCTACTGTCAAATATATATATGGGTATAACTATATATACCTAACCATGTAGAATAGGGCTGATATCCATAACGGAACATATAGATATCAATATAAATTTGTTGTGATAAGATTTTTTTTATTCTTCCGGTTCGCTCTCAATTTTATACCAAAAATTCATTCGCATCTTCGAATCCGGTAGAAAATCCTGCGATCCTTCTGGTGTCGCGACCCACATTTTTCGCCATGCACAATTCCCAGCGACGTGGCGCATTGTCCGCATTTCACGCGACACAACCCTGCGGTTGCATTCCGTCGTACGCCAAGTGGAGATAACGTTGAGATATTTTAAATTAAGGTGATATCACCGGCAGTCATACTGGCGGTTCCTGTTTTCAAAGGGGTCAGAGATTTTTCAAGATTCCACCCAATTTTTCCACGTAGCTCCGCTTAGCGGTCATGAAGTTGCAACATCCTCGTTTAAGCAGCAACGTCGAAAATTATTTTGCAAAATATTTGCACGACCATTTCGTGCCTGTATTAACGTAGCCAGCGTTTTCGCTTTGTGTAACTACAGGTAGGTGTGTGCTCTGTGTGCGCGGTTATCGTACAAATATTTGCCCGAAAGAGAATGAACTACCTGAAAGGTACGAGATTGGGTAATTAGTGTATGTCAATGCAATATTGATGGAACAACCACGCTACAAGAATACATTGAGTATTATTTCTTGCTGCCATCAAGGCCGATGCACATAGCACGTGAGATTGGTAGACGACCATTATTTTACGTCGCAATACGGTAGCCGTAGCTGACCCGAATGTTTTATAGGCGGACGGGTAATTTGAGGCGTCGTGACGGCACTACGAGTTTTACGCGACAATGTTGGTACCCAATGGTTATCCAGTAAATAAAGATTTCCAAGAGACTTCCGGAAACCCAGGTGGCGAGGATGAAACAAACGACTGACACAGTACAGTAGTCGCTACATACGTATCCGCCTTCGTGACTTCTTGGACACCAGGGATGAAGCTTGTTTCGCTTTAATGGTACCCGAGACGCCTGATGTCAATTTTGCAAAAGACGTTGCGGACGTCGGGGCGCTACGTGAAAATTATATTCTGAGAACCTCGTCACGAGTTACGTAGCACTCGCTGTACGTAGATCAAAGAGAAAAGAAAAATTTTCTGGAGGGTTCTTTTAGTCCGCCACCTCTTGTGTTTCTCTTCTTCAAGAAAAAACAAGTACCGGCATGTGTGGAAGGTTATTTCTCATTACGAGAGATCGTTGAAGCTAAAGGTCAGGCAGTTGAACTGTTAAGGGTCTGTAGGTTGTCTCTATTTTCGCTGAGGAAAATCAATCGGGCCTGGATTCAAATTTGTTTTCCACCCTTTGTATCTCTCGTGCGTAAATACGATATAAACCGTTATTTATTTACGGCGTAAAAACGTGCTGCGTTTTATATCTATATCGTGCACCTTTGTTCTAGTATCGATCGTTCAGCCGTCTAACTCTAGAGAAACTGTTGAAACAGCAGTAGCATTAACGGTAGCAATAGAAGGCAGCAATGCCGACAGTAGCGACTATACTATATCGCGCGCATATTCGTGTCGAGGAGAAATTTGCAACTTGCGCAATTATATAGTCGATATCATGCAAATTTATAGCTCGCAAATCATCTTCTGGTTCTCTCTTATTCATAAGCTGCACGTTGGTACCCTTTTAGATACCCTATTGCAAAATCCTGGGGAATTACGAGGTATCTGCGATATGCATACCAGCAACCCTTATGAAATTGTACCTGGGATATTCGAGGGATTTTTTTTCGGGGGGTCTAAATCTAGGGACGTTTTTTTATTACGACTTTTTCTTGCGTTTTCTCCCGCCCATGACGATCACGATGTTACGACACTCTGATTGGTTGGGCGGACAGGTGCCCCAAGTGTTCTTCCGGTTTTACGAGGTCCTTAAGGGTGGCAGTTCACGCACCGGGAGATCACTGATTTTATACTGACTCTGACGGGAGCGAAGATTTGGTCTGTTCTGATATTCTCGAGACGATGTTCCTGTTCGCTCTTGTGAACCAGCTGTAGGTGGGGTTGAAAATGGGCTGGACACAGTGTGCCAAGGGGTAGAGGCAATGCCCATTGGGGTAAATGTGGCGGATCCCTGGTACCGAGTTCTCTGTAGAAGGTCTTCAGGAATCTGTAAAAAAAAAGAAAAATATTGATAACTGAGTTATCTCGGAGTTTATGGATGAATGGAAAGACATAAGAGACAGGATATGACGTTCTGAAAAATGATTCATAGAATCGGGGTGGCAGGACATTTCTAAAGGTCTAAGGATCTTTCACGGGTTATGAGGGAATCCTGGAGTCTGCCATTGGAATATTGCAAAATGGGGTTGAAGCACGTTCAGAATAGTAGCTACCTAGTAGAGGGTACTTTTCCGATACGCGTAATGGATGGTCATAAAAATGAAAACGCGTTAAGTGATAACCAGAACGAGTTACGAGGCTACGGTATAAAATAGTGAAAATATATAAGAAACATCCTATGGAATTTATAACTATCCAATGATTTAGAACGATCCTCCGTGAGCTGAGCTTTAACTCCGGTAACGCTTCCGATTGCATCGCCATTTACGTAAGAGCGGAAAAATCCAGGCGATTCCGTATAAAGTCGTTTCGAGGATCCTCGATCCTTACAAAGTACAGAAGAGGGAATTTTAAGTGACCCGATCGTAATAATAAGGGTTAGAAAGGGACTCTTTTCGATGACGCCCTCGAAGGAGGATCTTCAAATTTGTTTGATGCCCCAAGGTATAAGATCTATACCATCCCCTCTGGACTTGAAGAAATTTTTTCAAGATTCCCAAAGGATAATGGCTCCTTCATGCAAAAGAAGGAACTGCTTAAATTGCAGTTTGAATAGCACAGACTACGATTCCATCCATGAAGCTTTACAGAGTTTCACAGCGATTTGGTTCTTTTTTTTCCTGGGGAACTGATAGACGTTTCTATGCAAACGGATATTTCATCTGGTGTTTTTTACAGTTGATTTTTTTGCGTGTTACAGCCTCAAAATTCTCCCTTCCTATATTGATCTTAGACTAGAATGTTTCACTAGGTGCAAAATATACACAGGGGTACTATCCCTGATGGTAGGGTTAGCTATTTTTCAGTACATTACCTTATGGGAAGGTTAAAGTCGTAGGACAATAGCAGGAGTTAATGGTCGAAGTTTTGCGTGAGACTTACCTTAAAAGTCGCCCTAGGGGATCCCGTTCAGGGGAGGGTGGTCCTCCGAGAGCATTTCCGACGCCAAGTCGTCGTGAAGACGCTCTAGCGCTGGATATATAAGCTGCTGGTGCCGGGGGTGGGCTGCAGGGTGGACAACAAACCGGACTGCTGCCCCCGGGTGTCGACAAAGTGTAGCTCCTCTCCAACTCCTGAAACAGCGAAGCGACACATAGACGTTACTATATATATACACATTTATAGTGCAGAAAGACACGTGGGTACAGGGTGCATTCTTTGCTCAGGATATTCGACTCCCTGGAGCGTGAAGAGCCAATAGGGGATGAGGATAAAGAATGGGGACATTTCCGGCGGAAACGAGCATGGAGAACGAGTGGGAGTCGATGGTACTTTTATATCGAAATACAACCCTCAGGAGTGACGGGTAAGCACTTGAAGGAGGGTTGGTTGTTGGATGGATGGGGTTGGATAGGTTGGATGAGGACGATCGCAGTAACGACGGCTTGCAATCAGAACACTTTTCACTCTGCGGAGCAGTGTGACCGCGAACCACAGATTGATTAAATAGTAGACAGGCAACCCTCTCCTTCGATTCTCTTGGTATAGGCATCGAGTGTTTCTCATTCTACCCTTAACTTAGAAAGCTCTAGCAAAACGGTGATAGCCCCACGTTAGTCCCTCCTGCACTTGAGGAATCGCTTGGTCTTAGGGGGCAGTTGCTCTTTTGGAGCCATGCCACTTATCAAAATTAGTCAGGATAACAAACGGTCCTGCCAACCCTGAGGTTCGCCCTTCTTCCCTTAGCCTGTTCAAAATTACAAAGAGAAATGTTTCACAAGGGTTGCTTTTAAAGCCCCGCGATTCTCATGTATTGCGCCATGGAGATACTATTGGCAGTTGATAAATTTGATGATAGTGGCGCTGCTACGTGATTTTAGCCATAGAAAACATGACGAACAATAAAAAGCGACAATGGATTCTTAATTTTTAAGGTGACTGGGCAGTGCAAACGGGCATTTTGAATTTCCAATCACGAAAAGCGTAAATTACACGGAATTAATGAATTATCCTTATCGAACTGGAGTGCACGTAGATTTGTTAAGTTTCATAATTACTGAAACGGCACTTTCGTAATATATAATTACGAAATAAAGGAATGAGATGCATGCAAAATTTTGGCACAAGCATCTTTCACGTCAAAAAATTACATGCAACTCATACCTTCGTTTGTCAATTATTCCGCATAAGCGTATCATGCAAGTAACAGTGCAGCTTGCAAAAATCTGCGTGCACTGCGTTTGCGTGAGAATTTATTATTACATTCTTATAAATTACGATATTCCATTTTGAGGCTAGAAAGTACTCCCCAGTCCCCTTAATGCGAGTGCCTGTTGCATCGTATTGTTTTTTTTTCCCGTATACATATATAGGGTTATACACGACAAACGTATCACCTGAAGGTGGTTCTACCATAGAAGTCAAATGGACAGGTTAACTTCAGGTGATGCGTTTGTCGTGAATAACCCTGTATAAATATTCGAGTTTGGAACACAATTCGGTTTTAGTGTTTCCTCCTGGGATACAGGAGGATAATTAAATACCAGAAAACAGCCACAGCTGGGAAAGGAGGGTGCTCGTGCGGCTGTCTACGATATAGATATAGTGAAGAAAAGCAGCGAAGTGAGAGGAGAAAGAAAAGAATCGAAAAGGGCATAAAAGGGAGTCTAGAGTGGCGCGTTGCCGAACAACGGTATTCTCGAGATAGAGAAGGAATGAGGTGAAATGAATGGACGAGGAGCCCCCAGGCTCAGGGACGTCAGGGTAAAAAGGATTAACTGTTTTGTTTCGGTCCGGATTCGCTTGCGTTGAATTGTAGATGACTCGGGGCGTCGAGCGGGGCTGTCTGAAATGGAGGGCGCCGCAAGCAGGTATTAAAGTATCAAGTAATTAAAAGGTCTCGAGTAATTATCGGGAGCGGCGCACAGTGCGAGAACGTTTTAGGGGCCAAATGAAATGTAAATCGCTTCACGAATTATACTAGCCGGTCGAAGGTTTCGCACCCAACGACACCGACGCTCCGCTTTAGGCTGTTTTAAATTAACCATCCCACGGGAATGCGAAAGGTAGAAAGGGGAAGAGAAAATCGTCGAGTGAAGCTGTCGATGAAGAATTGAAAACAGCCCTAAATTTTCAATGAAATTCAAGGAATTTCATGCGATCATTACCTTAAGCCAGGATCAGGTTTTACATGTAATTTAAATGATTCTTTTCTAACGGGACAAAAGAACTCTAATTGTAAAGCTTTGTAAGTACGGTATCGCGCATGTATATAAACCCTGAGTATCTTTCTTTGATATTTTAAGAAGCTTTGAAGAAAAATGAAAATAATAATTCAAGCATTTCGATAATAAGCTTTTCAGGAACCAGTATCGTATTGCCCATAAAGGTGAATCATAAATTGTCGACACGGAATTCGACAGTGGCAGTTAAAAAGGAGCGCGATAAAAATCGCCGAACGATGTTTAAAAAGAAGTTCAGCGACGACCCTCGAGATGGTTTTATTAAAGTTGTAACGCGCGAAACTTAATTTAATTCTGATCCAATTAAGCCGGATAACGCTAAGCCTCTACGCAGGTGATGCCTGCAGTTAACGGGCCGGCGCAGAGCAGTTAACCACTGCGTAAACTGGAAATTGGCCCTGCATCCAATAAATATGGGATTAGCCAATAAATCGGACGGAAAACAGCAGAGCATCCCTCACGGACGCATGTATATATATATATATATAAATTCCCAGACGAATATAGAATTATGCGAACGCGCCTTTTGGATAGCCGTGAGGTAATTATTTTATCGTCAGTTTGTTCCATCTAAACAGCCATAATTTTCCGTGTGTTCCAGTCAGCAAACATTTCCGCATCCGTACATAGACGTACGCACGGAAGCATAGCAAACCCCCCGACAGCGAACGAGACTCAGGAGAATAATTTTGCAGGTATAAAGAAGTACGACTCGATGCGTTGTAAACGCGGCCGCGTCGGGACGCATCGTGCCTTAAAACATTAACCCGACGCCGGGAACCTAAAAGAAAGAGCATTCTTCAACGTCGAGGAAATAAATGGCTCGCGAAACAGGAATGGCTGTGCTATACCCAGCCAGGTATAACCTCAAAAAGCCCACAGCAGTAACGACCCCCTTCGCCTTCTTCTTCAACCCTCTCTCTTGGTCCACCCTTTTCCACGAGGTTACATTTATCTTGAAACACCTTTGGTCCACTGTTGGGACCTGCATGCTAGACGGTGGTTTGGACGATTGTTTATCGGCCTTACGTCCTCGCCTATAGAACGCGCTGACGGCTCTAAGGGGGTGGTTAGTTGTTCGCTTTGTTTACTGCGGAATGGAGTCACCCTTACGCGTCAACCCTTCAGGCTAGACGATAGAGATCTCCATTCAATTCTAACGGACTCGCGTGCTGAAATAGAACGAGGTTTCATTCGATCGGTTGACCTCGATGGATTTTTCTAGTATCTGAAATCACAACAACCCCCTATTTCTTGTTATTCTTTCTAATGGCTTTCAAACGAGGGAAATTTGATTGATTTTTTTCAAGGTTTTTACGAGCATTTCGAAGAGGTTTTGTGTAACGTTTTTTTTTAATTGCTTAAATTTCGTCGAGTCGATACCAATCACGTAATGGACTGTTTATTAAGCTATCAGTGGGACATTTCAAGTTGGCATCACTGCATGGTGCATTCTGCTGCACCTCTTGAATTTCTGTTTTGATATAACTGATTTCAGATACTGGTTTATAGTTTCCGTGTCTACGGTTTGCGTCACTGCAAGTGACAGATTCGAAAAGAAGGTTGATAGTTGATGGAAAAAGAATGTGTGTAAGGGACGTGTAAGAGCCAGAAAGGGTCGCCGTATGTATTATACAAGGGAGGAAATAAAAGGAAAAAAAAGGAAGAGAGTGTAACGTGTAGAGAAAAGACAAATCGTACTTCGCCAACTTGGAAAGCAGAGTCTGACTTTACAGGTTCATTCAGATACTCGAAAAGTATACGTGTATACGAGTAACTCTAATATGTTTTATCAAAAAAAACCATGACACTGATGAACAAAAAGAGACCCAAAAACGTGAGGGTACCTGCTAGTGAAATGAATGAGAAATTCGTTAATTGGCAAGAATATTCAAGGTTCTCGCTGTTGAATTTGACTCTGGTAATTAGCCAATATGAATCCTTTACACATCTTTTACCAGTCATCCTTTCAGAAATTTTTCATTAAAAAGCAATTAAGCGATGCTTGTAAAAATTGAATTTTAAAATTACTAAATAAAAATTATAAATACGCATTCTTAAATATATCATAATTATTTACAAGTAAATTTTTAGAACAGATCAGAATCTCACGAATTAACTATGCTTCTCTTGTTATCGGAATAAGGGATCGATAGCTTATCAGCAAGATAGGGGTGAAAGCCACCCTCTCCATACATATGCATGTATTCTGTAGAAAGGAATAATAATTCTCGTTAGGATTCTTTACGATAATAACAATTTTATTATATTAATCTTATACCTCCCTATAAGACCTTACATTTCTTCTAAGGGATGATTTTACCCTATACCATCTCAGATCCCTTCAATATCCCATCAAGCATTGATCTTTTTCTATCTAATCGGCCGCCGCCACGTCTTTCCCGTGTAACAAGATAGCCACGAAAGTAATTGCCGTAAACTCTCACGACACCTATGTGTATGTGTATACACTACAAGGTTCTAGGACTCCATTCAGCCGCCATTTCTGTTTCTCTATCTCTTGCAATCCAATTCGATTAAAACGTGTCCGAAGAGTTTACGTTACGCACGAATGATCCCAGCAATTCGAAAAGGAAGAGCAGGTGCTTCGTATCGTGAAGCTATCGCAATGACCGGATGGGCAAAGAGGGTGGGGGTTAGGGGGAGGGGAGGTTGCTGAGCTTTCAACTGTTCTGCTAGCTTTGACTTTCGGTGTTTGCCAAACGTTTAAGCCTCAAGCCGCACTCGCACTCCTCGGCTTGTTGGCTGCTCAACTTGCCAGGGTGCCCACTTTTAAATATTCATGAACAGCCCCCCTTTGGTACGTATCAATGCTTTTGGTCTCTTTGGTACTCGAATGTATCCTTAAACTTTCCCGCCCTTTTTCTCGCGACCTCATCCACCTGAACACGGGCGATAACAATTGCGAATAATGCTTTTGTATAAAATTTTCTGGTGTAATAGAATATTTTCGCGGTATGGCCGGAGGGCTGCGAATAATTTTCGTTGAAAATATAATAACGGCCCGTTATTACGATCTGTATCATTTACGACGCTAGGCGCGAGTTCAACGTCGTAATGCTGGGGCTGCATTCTGCGTTCTAAGAGCCGATTCCGGCCGTTAAGACTTCTCAGGACGATGAGAAAACAGCTGACGTCTCGTGCCGAGGAAGCCGCTATGGTAAATGGCGAAGGAAGCTTTTTTTTCCCCGGCGAAGAGCTTAAGTGTCGTCGGGGCTGAAAGTGCGCCTTCTGAGTGAGTCGAGGGGATGACAGAGTGGTCAGGGGTAGCCAGGGACATAGTGAAAGGAACTGTAGTGGGGGGATAGCCGGATAGAAAAATGAAGAGAAAAATAAAAAAGAAACGGAGAAAAAAGTTGAGGATTCTCAGAGAACGATAACGACAGACAAGACGCCGAAAGTGACAATAATATTAATACACTGAATTATATAGAATATAACAAAAATTATAACAAAGTTATGGCGATGTCATTTCAGATTGTTGTAATGATGTAATGATCATGATAATGCTGATTGTGTTCAGACGTAAATTGATACTCGTATACTATACATACAGATACAGTAGAAAAATTTTGCTTGCGTAATATTACTCGATCCAACTACTTTAAAGACATATTGTAATTAAGAGAAAGCACAAGACTTTGATATCTTTCGTTATCTAATATTTCAATATATACATATATATATTTTATCATTACAAGTTATTCGTTCTGTGTGTATTCACTGTGCTTTTCGAAGAACGTCAAAACAAGAAATATAACATATTAGACTATACCTATACAGTTGGACAATTTGTCTTACTTAAATAAATAAATATATATATATATATTTCTGGTAACATCTTGTGGAACTTTCATAATTCGTTCAAGCATCACGCTCCCTCAACAAATCTATACGTAGAATCCTTGGAAAGACATTTTCTACAGTCGGTCTCTATGAGTATATATACATATATATATATATATTTATTATATAGGTATAATGTGTAGTATAGTGCGTATTTCATATACCTGAAATACAATTGTCTTATGAAAAAAAAAATTATAATTCGATACTGTCGATTTGAGTTCTGTCAAATGGATAACGAGTGGCGCCACTATCGAACTCTCCCAGTACCCAAGTTTCGCCTTCATACGACTCGTTCCTCTTGTTTATTGTCGGCCGATGCAAAAGGCGTCGATTTTTCATTATATCTAAGTATTGGCTCGTACGAGTTGCGCAACTTCTTGCAGCATCCTTACGTCGACGTCGCCTCCATTGCGGAAAGTGCCGATATTACTGGCGCGGTTCCTGGAGCCGCAGTAATACCAATCCCGCCTATTTACTTATATGTATATAAGTATACATATATATTATACATATACCTGTATACACAGGGTATAGAAATATATACGAATGAACTCGCCGTAACTTGGCTCTCCTATCGAAACTGTAGACAACCATTCATGGCCGCGTTCCTTTCCTTTCCTATTGATATAAGCCGCGAGTACTTTTACCCGTTGGCTTACGACAATCTTATCTTTTGATACCGGAGAGAGCCGTTTGCTTTTATTTCATATATAACACACACATATATATATATAGATTTTATATGGATTTTCTCAGAGAGCAATATCTATTTAAAGGTATAGAGAGTACTGTATAAAGGATAGGGAGAAAAAGGGAATTAACTGGTCGACCAGGAACAAAGCGTGTCAAGTTCAGGCGTTCCAATGGCAGAGTATGAAAGTCACAGTGGGAATAAAGCACCGGAAGTTCGTTGGTACGAGAATTTCAAAGATTCGTATAAAACGTTGGTGGTAGTACTGTGTAGTGCGAACGGTGCGAAAAGGATGTTTGCGCATTTACTTGACAAGATGTGCGCATCTTTATGATTTACGTGAAGGAACTTGCATAAAGTTTCTCAGGGATTCTGTGAATTTCGTATTGAGCGAGAATGCTCCGTGAAATTGTTTGGATTCGTCGATTGTTTCGTACAAGCACGTCGAACGTGAAGCTGGGTTAACGGGTGTTCGGCCCTTTTCCAGGATCAATTTCACAAGCAGAATTTATAATAAATGTTCCGTAAATAATAAATCCTTTGGGATACCGAGCCGTCCTACATTGCGGGATTCTATCCCATAATTATTACGCTAGCGTGGAGTTTGGAAAACCGAATGGAAGAGTAGGAATAAGGGAATCGAGACGAATTGGAGAAACGCGAAATCTGCATTACTTAAAAACAATAAAATAAAAGGTCGAAAAACAAATGTATTTTATGTACAGGATTTTTTTAAATTACATTAGCGGGATGGACTTCGTTACGTAATTTAAGTTTCTGTGGAAAATTGATATCCTAAGGGTAGAAAGCTTCCGGTATTTGGTAGGGTAGGTTAGGTTAGATGCTGATACACTGTTACGTTGCTGGGTTAAGGAACGATGGGATGCCGCGTGGAGCAGATTGAAGAGCTTTTGCGAAAAGTGCTTGTCCGCGAAAATGTCATTTGCAGAAAAGCTTACGGTAGGTCCTGAAGAAGCTTTACGAAAAATTTATCATTTGTGTCTAGCCGGATGACGGCGGATCGGGTCCAGCCGGCAGATTTCATTTCAGATAAAACTTTCGAGCGATCTCGACTGTTTAATGGACTCTGAAAACGCAACTTGGATCCCGTAGCGTCGAGTGCTTTTCTCGCCCGGGGCTGCTTAGAACGTTGCTGTAAAAAGCTTACCGAATTTCGATCGCTTATACCTTCGAAATACTATTAGAACCTGTCAGCGCGAACCTTTTAACAGTCACTTCTTTCACGCCTACCCGTAAACCCTATTTTTTTCAGCCCTTCTGTGCCGACTGAAGATTACTGACACGTAGCTGTATACAATACACGCCATAAAGGAGGTTCAATAACACGCACCGACAACCCTCTACCCGTACACGAAATTTCAATACGTCTGGGGATGAGATTCGTAAATTTTCCATATAATAAGGGTTGTGGTAATGGCTGACGTATAGTAACCGTCAAAAGTAATATCTACGTCGAGCGGTAATTGTTTTATGGCTAGCAAGAACTACGACTCTAAATCAAACGGCTTACGACCCTCCCCCATTTACTTTCATCCCCCAAGGGGATCGTTATACTTTCAACCCTTGGAATTCGTCACGAAGTATAATACGCGATCAGCTCGCGCGTCTAGGTGTGGACTTAGGAGTTTCCCTGGGTAAACGTAAAAGGGGTTGGCCGGTCGCTTCACGGGGGTGACTTGAGCTGCCGCGAAAATTAACAAAATAATTCACATGCCACAGCGTTAAAAGCGCCCCTGGTTGTTACGGGGCTGCCTCGGCCTGTAAGCGCCTGATGTGATTTACGCCGGGTTCATAAGTTTTCTACCCTCTCGCATGCTGCCGCAGCTAAGGCTCCAATAATTACAGCTGGATTAAAGCAATTTCGTGCGTTGCCACTCTATGGCTGCGAGCCTAACGAGAAATATGGTACGGACAAAGAAAAGTGAAAAGAAAAAGTGATTTTCTGGGAAGGAGGGTTTACGGAAAATGTGTTACACGGTACTTCTGCAAAATTATTTCCAACGGAACTCCTTTTACGAAGGGTAGACCGGCTATGGATATAGACTATTCTATAGGGTGATTTAACGTTAACGTTCGATTGGTCGTTTCTAAGAATCGTCCTTTGTAATAC